>CM022082.1:1824928-2097428 GCA_011114355.1 Carex littledalei
TATATATAACATAGACAACATGTAATTCATTAATTGTACCAGCACAAATATTATCACGTACTATACCATCAAAATTATACCCCCACCCAAAACCAGCAAAGCTTTTAAAAATTGTACCCACTGGTTGCACCAATTACCAACAACAAAAATGTACATTATATATATGTACCAATAACTGTTGTTCCCAATTACTACAAAAATGTACATCATCATATGTACAAAAAACTGTTGAAATTTCAATTGAGACTCCTTGTGGAGGTAAAGGAGGTAAAATACTATCCAAGAAGAACTTACACTATGTTGTACGGATCGCATGTAGCTCCGTTTTATTGTATGGTTTAGTTTTCATTCTACACTGCATGAATGAACAACGAACATATTAATAACATACATAAGAAATGAAATGAAAACATGCACGATAGATCAAAACAGGTGATTGGAAAACCTTAGGAAAAGAATTATAACAACATTTGATGATGAACTCCATGTTCTTCATTACAAAATAGCCGCATTTCCAGCTTCCGGATTGTCTAGGGCACTGAAATGTGTATTATTTTAAACAAAATATAATTAGTAGTGTAATTGGAACTTAAATTAAGTTAGAATGAAAAACTCGATTAGAATATTTTCTTACCGCAAAGTCTTTAACATCCGAGTGCTTCTTCACCCGCTTGCGATCCCCCCTTTCTGTGTATTCCCGATAAGCACTGGTATTAAAAAAGGTTAGTATGGTACCTAGAAGTATGTCAGACTATTGTTGTGTGTTTAAAGTTATTTGTATTTTAACTACCATCTAAGGTGTCCGAGGATTTCTAAATTCCAGTACGGATCTGGCTTCGAGTCCAGCACATGGACAACAGAGTGAGAATGAGATTTGTGGATAACAGAGCTCCAACGGAGTGAGAATGAGATTTGTGGATAGAGAAAGTGATCCAAAACAACACTTGCGATCCAATAGAGTACGAAGAAGATTCATTGATGGAGAAAGTGATCCAGAATAGCACTAGAGTTCCAATAGAGTGAGTAGGAGATTCGTGGATGGAGGACGTGATCCAGATACTAAACTAGAGGTCCTACAGAGTATGAAGAAGATTTGTGGATGGAGGAGGTGATCCAAAACAACACTAGAGATCTAACAGAGTGAGACGATGATTCATGGATGGAGGAGGTTATCCAGAACAACAATAGAACTCCAACGGAGTGAGAAAGAGATTTGTGGATGGAGGAGGTGATCTAAAACAACAACTACCGATCCAACAGAGTACGAAGAAGATTTGTTGATTGTCGAAGTGATCCAACAGAGTAAGTAAGAGATTTATGGATGAATGAGGAGATCCAGAACAACAATAGAGATCCAACAGAGTGAGAAGGAGATTTGTGGATGGAGGAGGTGATCCATAACAACACTAGAGATCCAATAGAGTGAGAAGAATTTTCATGGATGTATGACGTGATAAAAAGCAACACTAGAATTTAAGTCTAATGGAGTGAGACGAAGATTCATCGGTGGAGGAGGCTATCTAGAACAACAATAGAGCTCCAATGGAGTTAGAAAGAGATTCGTGGATGGAAGAGATGATCCAGAACAACAATGGAGCTCCAACGGAGTGAGAAGGGGATTTGTGGATGGATGAGGTGATCCAAAACAACACTAGCGATCCAACAGAGTACGAAGAAGATTCGTTGATCACAGAAGTGGTCCAAAACAGCACTAGAGTTCCAACAGAGTAAGTAGGAGATTTGTGGATGAAAGAGGTGATCTCGAACAACAAGAGCTCCAACCACTAGTGGAGAATGTACAAATAGTATCGCCCCATCATGATCGGTTCTAGAAAAAGAATGATACTGATAGCTTTCAGGATCGAGCATTTTAAATAGCCGACCTTGAAAGATGTATTAGGAATGGTCTTTTATAAAGAGTCGTCCTTAATTGTTCAGATCAAAACAGGATCGGTCGTTTATTAACGACCGTTCTTGATGTGCACCTATCAGGATCGGCTGTCCCTAATTGTAACCGATACTTATAACGTTATATCAAGATCAGTTATTTATTTATCTAATCCTAATACCTCAGCAGCCCTTCATCTTCTCCCAGTTAGCAAATTTTTTTAATTTCGCGCACCATTTCAGCCAAGTCCTGCTCCTCATTTTTAAATTATCTCAACATTTTGACCTCTCTCTCAAATTTTCAGTCCTGCACCATTGGCGCCGCTAGGGTTCCCTCTCTCTGCCTCTCTCCTCTCCGCTCACCTCCATCTCGTGTCGCACGGCACCAGGCTCAACACCTCTATCCCGCGTCACACAGCACCAGGCGCTGCTAGGGTGTTGAGCATGATGTCCCTGTAACTCCAAATGAGGTTTGTGTTTTTTTTTGTTTTTAATTTTGTTTTTGACGTCTTTACATTAATTTGTGATTTGTTTATGTACAAATAATAGAAATGTGTCTGATAACAAAAGACGAGTATGACGAGGTGAGCCAGAAGGCTATGAACTTGTTTGCATTTGGTCAGGTGAAGTACAATATCTTTATTTCTTGCCTTTTGAAAATTAAGTTTTATTTTTTTCTTGTTTTTCTCATAAAAATAAAACTCATAAAAATATTCTTCCAATATACAGGAAGTGGCGTTGGAGCATGGATTACTACTTGTTGACACAAAATATGAATTCGAGAAAGCAAATGATGGGACTATAATGTTGATCGATGAGGTATGCGTTAATTTTTATTCTGCGTGATTTGTGCTTAAGAGTCCTATGTGTTGTGTGATGGTTTTGTTTTTACTTTATTTTATTTTTTTCTAATCAGGTACATACGCCTGATTCGAGCCGATATTGGATTGGAAACTCATATGAAGAAAGATTTATCTGCTTTCCGGAATAGGGAATATATCTGCTTTTCTTTTCTTCTGATAATTTTTTTATTATACCTGTTAATTGTATTTCAGGTTTTGCCAGATGCACCAGTTGAACTTGTGTGTGAACTTGCATGGTGGTAATTAAATCACTTTTGTTATGTTTTGATAGTAAAGGAAAATGATGTCAACTTTATATTCTCTTTAGCTAGTTTAAAATAATAATAAAAATCTCTAAGCAAAAATCAATTACAAGACCAACAAATCAATCAAAAAATATATGAACAAGTTGGAGAATAGGTTGTACCTGGTACAGATCATTGACTTCATATACAACATACTAGTGATTTATAAATGAAGTACCATATCTTTTCTATTGCCTTTAGGTACATTTTTCTTTTTTCGAGACAATCACAAGTTCCAAGTTTGAACTTCCTGGAGATATGTAAGAGTGATTTTCAATTCTATTTTTCTGGATAAATACACAATTTGTTTTGTCAATTATTTTGTAATTTCAGGGGCCTATTCATGAAAGGATATCAAGGAAAGTCAAGGAGGCCATTTTGCACCTATGATTTGTGTTGCCGGGCAAAACTTTAATTTGAAAACATCATGATTTGTGGTAAGAAGCACAAAGTTTGATGTTTTTATTAAAATAGATAAAAGACAGCCCTTTGTGCTGGTGCCTATCCTAGTGTAATTTTAAGTATGTGTTGCTTTATATTTCAGATTGTTCCATTTCATATTTCGTATATTGTTACTTGTTCTATATATTTTTGCTTGTTTCGTATATTGTTGCTTGTTTCATATAGACCAGCAAAAATATATGGTAGCTGGCCAAATATAAAAAATTTAAATAAAAAAACAATTCAGGATCGGCTATTTACTAAATGACCGTTCTTGATTGTCTGAATCAGTAACGGCTAAAAGTAAACGACCATTCTTGATTGTTTGAATTAGTAAAAAAATTTAAAAAAATGTAAAATTTGATCTGCAAGTACATTTTATTTAGATAATCATGTTAAACGGTTTGGATCGACGATTTAGACTTTGAAAATGAAAAAAATGGATGTGGTAAAAGAGATGTCACCAAAAAGAGGTGTCATCCGATCCCTCCTCTATATATATATATATATTTGAGTCTGGTTTCTCTATTAATTAGCATCGCTAGCTTACGGTCACATTTGCTTATCGGCCAATAGCTAGTACGTAGATCCATGTAAACCATTCATGCCGGGCTCAAAACAACAACCCCCAGCCATACATAGAATATAATATTAGAATGAATTTACTTTCTTGTGGGTTTTTATTTTTTATGATTTCACAAATATTATATAGCTCGATCCATAGATGTAATTAATTGCAACGTACCATTCAACAAGAATAATTATTAAAATATTTGTTGAAAATTAAAATTCTAATTAGCGGTACGTAGTATATAAATTATTGCTTGTTTGTTTTTTGGAAATATAAATGGTAATTAAAGAAAAAGATTAGCTGAATGGTATGGTATAAAGAGGATGAAATTAATTAATATTTGGTCATTGTCCCGTAGTCCACTACTAATATAATATTAATTTCACAAATATTTTTTATAGAACAAAAGTAAACTCTTAAAATTAACATAATATATTTACCGCGTGGATATGAATTTGTTTAACTGCGATGTACGTATGATACAGCTCGAGGTGAACAATTCAATTAATATTAAAAGTTGTGGTGCACTAGCTATACACGTTACCCATTTGAATTTTGATATAGCATTTATGTAGAATACCGAAATTTTTATCAATCGAAAATTATAAATCGTATTATTTTGACGGAATTTCGAAATGTAGGTAGACCGGAATGTTTAATCCCATCTCACGGGACGTGAAATTTTAACCCGTCCAGATTAGCTAATTTGCTATTCCAGCCCCGCCCTGCTAATTATTAATCAAAAGCTCAGGACGTTATAGATTGTCCCGTCGGACCACCAAAAATAAAAAAAATAAAAAAAAAGTCTTGAAACGTTATGAATTGTCCCGTCCGACGTCAAAATAACTATTGAGCAACTTTGGCTCGGGACGTTATCGTATAACGAGAGAAAGCGAAAAGTATATTATCAATGCATTCAATGCTCAATAGTTTATACCGTCATGTATAATTAAACTATCAATGCTCAAAAGTATATTATCAATTCATTCAACTTTGACCAAAGTTGCTGACGTCATAGATTTTTCTCAATAGCTCGGGACGTTATCGCTGGCCTGGGACGGGATAGACTATACCATCCTGAATTTTGGAAAAACAAAAAAATTCGTTGGCCTCGGACGGGTTAATTTTTACCGTCCTATATTTTCTTTCCATTACTTAATTAGTTGTTTTAGTTAAATAGCGAATAGCTTATCGATCTAGACGGGTTAAAATATTGTTCCGTCCGCCAGAGACCACTACTACAAAAATTGTCATTGTACACTGCACATTGTACACGGATTTGGCAATTTTATATAAGAACCGTGTACCAAATATGATTTTTTAAGATCTGCACGATTTCTACACGGCTAATTAGTTAATAATCAGTGTAGAATTATTACAGAGAGCTACACGGTTTATTAGAAACCACAAATCCGTGTGTAAAGAGGTCCGTGTGCAAATAATTGAGAGAGCTACACGGATTTTTGTTAAATATCCGTGCAGGAATATATACACGGATTTTTGATAATATATCCGTGTAGAAATGGAAGCTTTGTACACGGATTAATAAGTAAATAGCCGTGTATGGTTTAGTTGGAGAGCTACACGGATTAATAAGTAAATATCCGTGTATAAAAGTATGTAGGGTTTTAAGTACTTCTCCTTCCAGCGCCGTTTTGATCAAGTCTTTTATATATGCCACTGTACATCTCTCTGAACTGAGCTTTTTCCTATCAGATTTCTGCGAATTGAGGCCAGCAGCTGAGATCTGAGATCTTTGAAGTTTGTATTTTCTCCTCTCCATCTTTCTAAGGTTAGTAATATGTATTTAAATCATTTTCTTCCTCTAATTTTCTGTTATTTATGCTTATTTAGGTCATTTCATGCATGCTTGATTTCTTAATTTTAGATGTAATTAATTAGTGTATTGTTGTCCAATAACCGACCTATAGATGCTTTTAGGTCCATGCCCGTTCAAAATTAATCCAATAGGGATTAATTTTGGATAGTCCCCATTTTGGGACTGCTCTTTGAATATTATGTCTCATTTAGGATGTGAACACATATTAGCGGAATTTAATTAGTATTTGAGGAAAGTTCGACAGTATTTTCCCTTATTGCTTCTACGAGTATGTGGTTCGTACGCATACTTGGGGAGTTAAGGGGAAATGCTGCCGAATTTTTCTCAACTACTAATTAAATCTCGCTAATATGTGTTCACATATGAGACATAATATTCAAAGAGTGGGTTAGGATTGTAAACCGGCCCTTTGTAAGCCCAAAAATTTGTTACAATGGAGAATGTTGACCATGCATGATTAATTGATCAAATCATTTTTTTAATTTAATTTACAGATGGATCGAAGTTGGATGTATAAAATGCGACGTGACAGTGAAGAATATTTGGTTCGCGTTGATGAGTTTATAAAATTTGCTGAGAGTTATAGAATAAGAAAAAAGAAGAAGACATTTTGTGTCATTGTAAAGATTGTAAAAATTTATTAAGATTTTTGGACATCGAAGAAATTAGAGCTCATTTGATTTGTCGGGAATTTAAGAAGAGATATACATGTTGGTTCATGCATGGTGAGAAATTTGGGGAAAGTAGTAATGCCAGTAAAGATTGTAATCGTGAATTGAATGATAAGAATATTGAAATTTCTGATAATTTTAAACTTGATTGGAACGAGGATTATGAGAGTGTCGAAGATTCTGATAATGTCGAACCCGGAAACGACGATGGTGAGATGGAGATGAATTTTGATGAAAATGTAGAACACGAGTTTACTGAAAATTTGGAGGAAATGTTACGTGATGTGGAAGATGAAATTAGTGTTAAAAATTATGATAAATTTCAAAATTTGTCTAATGAATCCAAGAAGCCGTTGTATCCCGGGTGTACCAAATTTACAAAACTGTCAGCTGTGTTGAAATTATTAAATTTAAAAGTAGACAATGGTTGGAGCGATAAGAGTTTCACGTCCTTATTACAGCTTTTACGAGAAATGCTCCCAGATAACAACGAGTTACCCGGTACAATATATCAGGCAAAGAAGTTGATATGTCCAATGGGATTGAAGATCGAAAGAATACATGCATGTCCGAATGACTGTGTATTGTATCGTAACGAGTACGAGGCCATGCATGTCTGTCCTAAATGCGGTGTTTCACAGTATAAACGTAAGAACCAGGACACTGATGATTGTAACGAGGACACAAATGGCAGGCATCCGGCTAAGGTGTTGTGGTATTTGCCAATAATACCGAGATTCAAACGGTTGTTTGCGAATTCCAAAGATGCAAAATTATTGCGCTGGCACGAAGAAGAGCGCAAAAATGACGGTAAACTAAGGCACCCGGCTGATTCTCCTCAATAGAAAAACATTGACAGACATTTCAAAGAATTTGGTTCTGAAATGAGGAACCTTAGGATTGTGGTGAGCTCAGATGGAAATGAGTCCGTTTGGAAGCATGAGCAGTCGGCACAGTACTTGGCTAGTTCTTTTATGCATCTACAATCTTCCTCCTTGGTTGTGCATGAAACGCAGATATATAATGATGTCATTACTAATCCAAGGATCCAGACAACCCGGAAATGACATAGATGTATATCTTGCACCATTAATCGAGGACCTCCAAAAATTATGGCGTGATGGAGTCCCGGTCTGGGATGCGTACTGCAAAGAGGTCTTTCAATTGCGGGCCATGGTATTTTGCACCGTAAATGATTTCCCCGCGTACGGGAATTTGTCGGGTTACACTTGTAAAGGAGCAAAAGCGTGCCCGATCTGTGAAGATGACACACAGGTGCTGAGGTTGAAAAATTGTCAAAAGAATGTATTCATTGGGCATCGTAGGTTTCTTCCTATTAATCACCCATATCGTAAGAAGAAGATGGCATTCAACGGAAAAATTGAGCTTGGAGTGGCTCGTCATCCATTAAACGGGGATAGTGTCTTCAAAGGGGTAAAAAACATTGATGTTATTTTTGGAAAATGCGCCAAAGCACCACCGAAGAATATTTGGAAAAAGATATTCATATTTTGGGAGCTACCGTACTGGAAATATTTAGAAGTGAGGCATTGCCTAGATGTCATGCATGTTGAAAAAAATGTCTGCGACAGTTTAATTGGTTTATTATTGAACATTCCGGGGAAGACTAAAGATGGTATTAAAGTGAGAAAAGACATGGTAGAGATGGGAATACGACACGAGCTCGCATCGCAGTAGAAAGAGAAGCGCACATACCTACCCCCCGCACTGTGCACAATGTTGAAGAAAGAGAAAACAAGCTTCTGTGAATGCATCAATGGTATAAAAGTCCCATCAGGGTATTCTTCGAATATTAAGAAGCTGGTGTCGATGAAGGACCTGAAGTTGCTTGGTATGAAATCCCACGACTGTCATGTTTTATTGACACATATAATTCCCGTTGCAATTCGGGGAATTTTACCAAAGCACGTTCGTCAAACCATTACGATGCTTTGTTCTTTCTTCAATGCAATAAATTCCAAAGTGATAGACCCTCTAAAGTTGGACTCTTTGCAAAAGGAGGTCGTCGTTACTCTTTGCCAACTTGAGATGTATTTTCCGCCATCTTTTTTCGATGTTATGGTTCACCTTGTTGTTCATCTTGTGAGAGAAATTAAGATTTGTGGTCCCGTGTTCCTGCGGTATATGTATCCATTCGAGAGATACATGGGCATCTTGAAAAAATACATAAGGAACCGACATCGACCCGAATGTAGCATTATAGAAGGATATTCCACGGAGGAGGTGATTGATTTTTGCACCAACTACTTGACCGGTGTGGATCCTATTGGCGTTCCAAAATCTCGATACGAGGGAAGGCTCCAAGGAGTCGGGACAATTGGGTTGAGAGCCGTAGTTGCTGATCTAAATGAACTACAAAAGGCACATTTTATTGTACTACAGCACATGACAGATGTTGCTCCCTATATAGATGAGCACATGACAATCCTTCAACAACAAAACTACACGAGAAGTCAGAAGTGGCTTGCTAACGAGCATAATCGTTCTTTTATAGGATGGCTGAAAGAAAGAGTGCAGTCACACCCCGTACCTAAAATTGTTAAACTGCTGGGCGAATGACCCCAAATTGTTGTTAGAACATTCCAAGGATACGAGATTAACGGATATACATTTTACACAAAATCCCAGAGTGATAAAAGCACGATGCAAAACAGTGGGGTGACGTTGGTGGCGACCTCTCAAGAATTCAGTAGATCCAGAGATGGCCGGGCTATAATAGCATCAAAGTCATATTATGGCGTTATTGAAGAAATTTGGGAGCTCATTTACAGTCCTCACCTGAGCATTCCTGTGTTTCGGTGTCAATGGGTCGAAGACCGAGGTGTTAAAGTTGATAGCGACGGGTTCACACTCGTTGATTTTAACAGGGTTGGGCATGTTAATGATCCGTTTATACTCGCCAAGCAAGCCATCCAAGTCTTTTATGCCACTGACCCGAGTGATGATAGGTTGAGCGTCGTCCTATCCGGAAAAAGAAGGATTGTCGGGGTAGAAAATGTCGTCGATGAAGAAGAGTACGGCCAGTTCGACGAAATACCTCATTTTTGTACCGACGTGCAAGCTGAGGTAGCAACACTTGAAGGGGTAGACGAAGCTGACTACATGCGGTCCGACCACAATGAAGGATTATGGGCCGAGGGTACTGTTCAAATAGTGGAAAAAAGGAGAAAAAGGAAAAAAAAAAAAAGCATAATGTATAATATTTATTTTGTTTAAAACCGTGTAGCTTTTAATATTACAACTTTAGCTTATAATATATCAAATAAAAAAGGAAAAAAAGAGAAAAAAAGGGAAAAAAGCATAATGTATAATATTTATTTTGTTTAAAACCGTGTAGCATTTAATATTACAACTTTAGCTTATAATATTATCAAATAAAAAAGGAAAAAAAGAGAAAAAAAAAAAAGGACAATTAGCTTTCAAATATTAGTCCAAATATTTAGTATTAGTTTTCAAAATATTAGTTAAAACATTTAATAATAAAATAAAATATCAAATATCAGTATTAGATTTTAATATTAGTTGCTTGGTACAAATATCGGTATAAATATTAGTTGCTTGGCACAAATATCGGTATAAGTTTTTAAATATTAGAAATATACAATTTTAGTTCATTTATTATTACTTTAGAAATATTAGTTGCTTGTAACTGAACCTGGGACCCGCCTATCGGACCTATTTATACACGGACATTTAGCTAATAGTCCGTGTAGAAATGGAAGAGAGCTACACGGTCTATTAGCTAGATGTCCGTGTAGAAAGAGAATTGCACACGGACTATTAGCTAGATGTCCGTGTAGAAAGAGAATTGCACACGGACTATTAGCTAAATGTCCGTGTATAAATAGGTCCGACAGGCGGGTCCCAGGTTCAGTTACACAATTTTTTAGCTCCCTATATCCCAAGCGCCCAATATTTTATTTCCCCTTCTAATTAACTTCGAACTCTTTCAAATTCTGCGCTCCTCCCCTCTGCCTCCTCCGCCTCTCGCTGCTCCTCTCTGTCGGCCTCCCCTCTGCCTCCTCTGCCTCCTCTGCCTCCTCTCGGTCCTCCGCCTCTCGCTGCTCCTCTCCCTCTGCCTCCTCACGCTGATCCTCTGCCTCTGCCACATTTCGCTCCTCCACCGCTCCTCCGCCTCTGCGCTCCTCTACAAATATCGGTATAATTTTTGTAGTCATCACTTAAAATCTTTATTTCTGTATTTTTATCATTTGTTTAAGAATCTTTCCTGTTTTATAAATATACATTAATGAATGCGATTTGGAATGAGATTTTATAGTTTTTTTTTTCTATACATATTACAACAATATTCCTGTTTGTAGTCTGTAAGGTGTAGTATAGAGATATAAGTTTGCATGTTGTTTCCTATATTTTGTAAAATTAGCTAAAGTTTTTTTGATATTAGTTTATTTAGTTAACTTTAAGTTCATCATTTTTATATTATTCAATGTTTTTATATTATTCATTTTTATATTTTTGGTTGCTTTAGAAAAAATTGATATTTAGGGTTTAGGGTTTTAATTGATATTTGGTTGCTTTTAATTTTAACTAAAAATATTTAATATTTAGGGTTTAGGGTTTAGGGTAAACCGACATGATTCTTTTAAAAAATTGATTGATTTAGGGATTATGATATAGGGTTTAGGGTTTAGAGTTGTCAATTTGCTCTCATTCGAGAGATTTTTCGACTCAACTATTTGCATTCTCTTTGTACACAATTGTGATTTGATCTTTAATTTCTTGCAGAACCATGTCGGTTGAGGATGAGTACGTAGATATGATGGCAGAAGAGGAGCAGCAAGCTACTGCCTCATCAGAAAGAAGGAAAAGAGGTCCGACAATGTGCACGGGCACGTCCGAGCAGAAGCAGTTGGAAATCTGGTTCACGAAAGACGGGCGTGCACAAGGTACAAAGCGGATGACGTACTCAAATTGGTGTACGAGTTTGGTGAAGCAAAAAGCGAGTATCCTTGTAGAGAGATGGGATCATTTTGAGGAAAAGGAGAAGGACGAGTGGTGGAACATGGTGAAGGTAAAGTGCCTAACAACTCTTTTGCTATAACTCACAACTCTTTTGCTATCTATAATTGAATACATTAAATTTGGTGTCAATCAGGCTTAGTGGAACATCCCGAATGATGTTCCAAAGGTTAAGACTTTGAGGATAATGAATGCTGGTTGGAAGCAATTCAAGAGCACGTTGAAGACGGATTTCATGGAGAAAGGGAGAAATCCGGTAGGCTACTACAAATGGCTAAAACAAGAGGACTGGGAGGCGTTTCAAGCTTTGAAGTCCACCTAAGAGTTCCAGGTATCTAACTCGTGCCAAATTTATGCTTATTCTTTCTCGATATGTACTTATCTTTCTAAAACTAACTGATCGTTGCCTTGTTTCTGTGAAGGCAAAAAGTGATAAAGGCAGGAGGACCGTTGCCTTTAACAAGTATCTACACCATCTAGGGTCAACTGGTTATGAGGGTAAGTCGGCAGAATGGAGGAAAATACTGGAGCAAAACAAGGATTCTGACTCATCCGTGGTTAGGATCCAAAATCCTAGGGGCCAAGATTGGTTCATGGGTAGATCCGAGGTAACCGCTGACGGGAAGATAGTACTCCCAAAGGATTTGCAACCCGTGGCTCAAAGAATGATAAGAGTCCTTTGTTATTACTTGGTGACAGTCATGTACAAAATTATAACTCCGAAGGTACATCACTTGATCTTTTGTTATAACTAATTCTTTTACTTGAACAGTTGGAGGTGGAGGAGGAGGTCAACTCGGGTGCCCGGAGTGTCGAAAGACAAAATGATTCCTTGTCCGCAGTGCTCGAGAATCCAGAACACACGGGTCGAGTAAGGGGTGTAGGGGGCTACAGGGGCTGGAAGGAGGTGTTTCGAGTGGAGGGACAAAAATCTCGAAGAAAATCTCGTGCCAAGGTAAACAAAGACGAGATAGTTGCGCAGATACGTGCGGAGGTGAGCAAAGAGTACGACGCAAGGTTTACTGAGATGGAATCAAGGTTGTTGAGCCAAATTAGATCAGCAACTACGCAGCCATCCAAGCAACCACCTCCCATTTCGCCGGGAATTCAGCGAAGTAGTCAAGCATCCGGCACGTGGGCCTTAGACGATTTGGATAATCTCAAGGTAATAAATACTTGTTCATAATATAAAGGTAATTAAAACCTGTTTGTAACCTTGTTAGATAATATCTCCCATTAAAATAAACAACTTTCTGATAATTGCAGGACCCCAGAGCATGCGACCTCGTCCTGTGGCAGGGTAGTGTTCCTTTGACCGTTGCTCAGGGCGTTGTACATCCAGGAGCCAAAAGTGTACACTTTGCTCAGCTAAGGCCTGACCATGCATACGTGCAGGTTGACTTAGTCGTGGATGGATGGCAGTGCGTACCCCTCCCTGTCCCTACCGACGAAATGCTTGTGCTTGATGACGCACGGACATCATTTGTCCAATGGCCCAAGAGTCAGATTATTTTGGATCAGGTAATCCATAAAAAAATCCATTTATTTTGTTACATTCAAATCATTCTTTTTGAAATACTTGAATAATCCATTTATAATTTGATACAGACACGAGGAGATGATGTCACCGGCACGGCGATGTCACCGGTACACCAGGAGGTGGCTTGCGACGTCGGGGCTGACGCGCCACAATCACCGCACCGTCCTATGGTCACCGAAGAAGAATATAGCCGTTTGCCCAATGATTTGCGCCTTCTCCACGACCACTTGATGACGGCGCCCGAAGGCATGAAGGATATCATCATCCCTGTCCCACCTGGGATGTTTCTACACGAAGGTAGGGATCTCGTGCTGTCGTTCAAAGACTTCAAGGACCTTTTCCACCACTCGTCATCCGATAAATGGCTCGATGTGTCATTCATCACCATTTTCCTCATGTTAGTGATCAAAAATTATTTTCATTATTGTATAGAACTCAAATATATATTCTAATTTCAATATGATGAGTTTTCAGGAAGCTAGTCCGAAACTGTGATGAGATGGTTGAAAAGAAGAACTTGTGCATATTTCTTGACCCCGAGAAAGTGAGTTCTACGGCACTGACATATTATTCGGATATGGCTATCGAGTACATGTGTTCTGCGATGCATCGTGCTAAGGCGGAGGAGAAGAAATTCATTCTCGTGCCATACCACGAGGGGTTAGTTCTAATCTTAACTTATGTGTTGTTTATATTTTAATTAAAGAATTGTATAAAGGAAATAAAAGTTAAACATAAAAAAATGAAATCACACCATCAACCATAGCAAACACTTGTGTCACTATTATATGCTAAAGTACTATAATTCTTCTCCTCCCACAGCAAACATTGGTGTTCGATTATCATTGTGCCGTACCTAAATGTGGGCATAATTGTTGATTCTTGTAAGCCCAAAGGAAGGATCGCGCTTGACAAGTGCAAAGTTATCTTCCCTTTTGTGAATAAGTAAGCAATAATAATTCACTAGGTTTGAATTTCTTTCAATCATATCAAATTATAAAATTGCTAATTACATTCACTCAATTTTGTAAGGGCTTTTGCGAAATATATTAAAGAGGGAGGATTGCATAGCACGGGCACGCGCAAGAAAAATAAGTTGAATTGGAAGTGGATGTTGGTGAGCACACTTTATGAGTTAATAATTTCATATCTTGTTCAAAAAATTATTGTCATTCTAACAAAGGCCGCTAAATGTAAATTTCAGAGCCCGCAACAGTTGGAGAGTTGGGAATGCGCTTATTACACGATGATATTCATGTTTGACTTTGTCGAAAGAATACAATTCTAATTCCCAAAAGCGGTATGCACTTCATATTAATTGTTCCTATATAATAAGCAATTGATATCTACAAATACTAACTATTATCAAATTATAATTGTAGAATGTGACAAAGCAAACGCATTACACCGAGGATCAGATCGACGATTTGCGGTGCATGTGGGCAAGATGGTTTACCATGGAATTTTGTAATCCTCGATATGGATTTGCATAGATTTTGTATAAAATATTGTATAATTTAGTATATGAATTTCTTGCTAATTAATCTGTTTCGAATTAATTTATTGATATATGAATTTTGTATAATTCTGTAGAAAAAAACTGGCTAGCAAAGCTGGAGGCTAGCCCAAAAACAAAATATACTAAAAAAAAAATAGCTAATTATACACGGATATTTAACAAATGTCCGTGTATGATACACTACTACAGAAAAAGAGATTGCAGACGGACATTACCGGAAGAGCTACACGGATTTCCCTGCCGTGTATGAGTTGAGGGTGTATAAAAGGTACCCTCTATAGACACGGATATTTACCCGTGTATATCTAACGCTTTCTACACGGATTACCAAATAAACAGCCGTGAACATACACCTGCCTGTGGCGCTCTCCATATAACCGAGCAAAACGGATATTATGTAAACGACCGTGTACGACTAATCTTTATTAACGGACATTGAAACTAAACGTACGTGTAGGTTAGTTTACCTACACGGACGTTTAGTTGCATATCCGTGTTCCTCTCTTAGCAAATCAATAAAAAATAAAATAATCCTTGTATCTCCGAACTCGTTCTACACGGATATTGGTCAGAACAACCGTGTCGAATTACTCTCTCTACACGGACGTTTAATTTCATATCCGTATCCTGTCATAACTATCGTACACGGATAAACATAAAATAATCCGTGTAGCCCTCCGAAAACGATCTACACTGGTTTTTGTTAAACAACCGTGTCAAATTACTTTTTTCTACACGGACTTTTAATTTCATATCCGTGAAGCTTTCTTAACTATCCACACGGACTTTATAAAAGAATATCTGTACTCATTCTACACGGTCGTTTGTTTAACAACAGTGTGGAATTACTGTGTTCTACACGGACATTTAGTTTCATATCCGTGAAGTTCTCTTAACTAACATACACGGACTATATAAAAGCATCCGTGTAGCTCTCTGTACACATACACGGGCTTTAGTTTAACGTCCGTGTAGCGTTTACTTTTGACACGGACTTATAATTCATATCCGTGTAGGTATCGTAACTATCATACACGGACAAATATAAAATAATCCTTGCTCACTCAACTCGTTCTACACGGGCTTTCGTTTAATATCCGTGTAGAATTGTCCCATTTTTTTTTCTTGATTTTTTTCATTTCTGGGCTAGCCTCCAGTTTAATTTGCTAGCCAGTTTTCCTACAAAATTCATATACCATTCTGTTTTGCTAGCCAGTTTTCCAGATAATTTGACATTAAATTATGCTTGCTAAATTCATATATACACTAAATTGTTATACAAATCCATGTTCAGCATTACAATATTCAGATAGAAACCATCTTGCCCAGCTACATCTTATATAGTCGATCTGCTCCTTGGTGTACTCAGTTAGCTTTGATGGTTGCTACAATTATAATTTGGTATTAGTTAGTAACAATAAAAGGTAGATGCAAGACAGTCGCAAATATCAATCGCTAATTTAATGAAATGAGAATTATAAGTAAGCATAATATGAAAATATCAGTTGCTATTATATAGGCACAATTAATATGAATTACATACCACATCTGGAAATGTGAATTGCATTCTTTCGACAAAGTCAAGCATGGAAATCATCATGTAATATCCGCATTCCCAACCCGCCTTCTGTTGCGGGCTCTACAATTTACATTTAGCGGCCTATGTTAGAATGACAATAATTTTTTGAACAAAATATGAAATTATAGAATTGTGTTGTGCTCACCTACCACCACCTCCAAGTCAACCTATTTCCCAATTTCTTGTCCGTGCTGCGCAATCCTCCTTGTTTAACGTATGCAGCAAAAGCCCTTACAAAATGGAGCGACTCTAATTAGCAATTCCATAATTTGTTATAATTGGGAAAAAAATCAAACATAGTGAAAGATTATTGCTTACTTTTGCATATACGGGTAGATTGCTTTGCACGTGCCAAATCCAATCCTTTCTTTGGGCTGCGAAGAATCTATCAAGTAAACTGCACTCATGCAAGGCACAATGATGATCAAACACCAGTGTCCGCTGTGGGAGGAGAAGAATTATAGGATCTTAGCATACAGTACCCAGATATTTTGGCATATATAATAGTGAGACACGTGTTTGCTTGACTTGATGGTGTGATTTCAATTATTTATATATTTAATACAGAGAGATAGAAGTAACCTCTGGTGGTATGGCAAGAGAATAAATCTCTTCTTCGCCTTAGTAGCTTGGAGCATCACGCCACACAGGTAATTCATAGGCTCCTTCAGAGCATTTTTCACGGAAGTCGCACTAAGTACGCTGGGGTCCAGAAAAGCACACAAGTTCTGTTTGCCCTTGCATTGACAACTATTGATTAGCCTCCTGAAAAATTATCATATGACATTAGAATATATTCTTCAGTGCTATACACATGATATAAACAATTTTTGGTCACTAACATGAGGAAAATGGTGATGTGCCCCACATCGAGCCATTTATCAGACCCCGAGGCATGTAGAAAGTCCTTGAAGTCGGTGAATGACAGCATTACAGCTGAGCCATCGTGTAGAAATATCCCCGGAGGGACATGTATGACGACTTCCGTCATGTCCTTGGGTGCCGCCATCAAGCGGTCGTGGAGATCCCGCAAATCCTTTTCGGGAAGGAGCTTGTATTCTTCATCGGTGAGCAGACGAGGTGGAGGTCCTGCTGGTTGGACAGGAGGGTCATGGCCTGTTGGTCTGGCAGTAGGGTCAGCAACTACTGGTCCGGCCGTAGGGTCAGGTTCTGATGTTTGGGCAGGAGGGTCATGGCCTGCTGGTTGGGCAGCAGGGTCAGCAACTGCTGGTCCGGCAGGAGAGACATGTTCTGCTATTTGGGAAGGTCCTTCTGCTTCGTCCCTCCGTACCGGTGACATCACGCCCTCCGTGCGACTACCATCATCTCCTCGTGTCTGTATCGAAATTTTTTACCTTTTTCAAGTATTTCAAAAGGAAGTGCTTTGAATGTAACCAAATAACTTGACTATTTATGCATTACCTGATCCAAAATAATCTGATTCTTGGGCCATTGTACGAATGACAGCCGGGCATCATCGACATAGAGCATGCCACTCTCAATTATTTGGACAGGAAGAGGTACGCGCTCCCATCCCTTCACGACATTGTCAATCTGTACGGCGGCATGGCCGGGAAGTAGCTGCTGATTGTGCACTTTGTCGGCTGCTGGATGTACCATGCCCTTAGCAACAATCAGAGGCTTACTCCCGAGCCACAGCACGAGTTCGCATTCTGTGGCGTCCTGCATTTTCGTGCAAGTAGTTATTTTTAAATTGGAATATTGTCCAACAAGTAGTAATTGCCTTTAGAATACGAACAAGTAGTGATTACCTTTAGATGATCCAAATCGTCTCCGAACGTCCCGGATGCCTGACTACTTCGCCGAACTCCCGTCGGGGTGGGAGGTGCTTGCTCGGCTGGCTGCGCCATAGCTGTAAAATCGGCACGCAACCTTGATTCCAACTCCTTCATCTTTGCGTCGTACTCGGCGCTCACCTCCTTGCGCAATTGCGCAACTATCTCGTCTTTGTTCACTTTCGCACGAGATTTCCTTCGAGGTTTTGGTCCATTGAATACGTCCTTCCAGCCCCTGTAGGCACCTACGCCCCTTACTCGACCAGGGTGTTCTGGATTCCCGAGCGCTATGGACAAGGAGTCATCTTGCCTTTCGACCGACCGGGCACCGGAATTGACCTCCTCCTCCACCTCCAACTGTGAATAGAAAAATTAGTTATAGCAAAAGAATTAGTGATGTACACAAAGTTTTTAACACGCTTGAATTACACATAGTTCTAACGAACGACTCTTACCATTCTCTGAGCCACGGGTTGCAACGCGGGATGTAGTACGATCCTCCCATCAGCGGTTAACTCGGACCTTACCAACGTCCAATTTTGGACCCTAGGATTTTTGATCCTAACCACGGGTGAGTCAACGTCTTTGTTCAACTCCAGTATTTTAGCCCACTCCTCCCTTTTACCCTGGTAACCACCCGACCCCAACTTGTGCGGATACTTGTTCATTCCTACGATCCTCCTGCCCTCCTCCCTTTTTTTCTTCACACATCCAAGTAAAAAAATTAGCCTAATATTTTCTATTTATTAAAAAGTAAATAAACCAATTAAAAAGCAAACAAAAAAATTACAAGTTGTGAGTGGAACACCATTTCAACTTCATATTAATTCAGTTATTCAAAATAAACACCATTTCACATTTATATATGATTGGAACAACAGCAACAGGGTCAGTGGCGGATCATAGTAGTGTCTGGGGGGTGCTAAGCCACCCCAAGTTTTTAAAATTTTATTACTAAGTATATAAAAATCATACTAATTTGTTTCTTTTATATGTATAAGCCCCCCCCCTATAATAATATAACAAAGTTAAAGGGTTTTAATGTAAAAAAACAAAAATTACAGACCGGCTGTCTGGCTTCATTTCTATTTGAGTAATTGGGCCCTGTGTGTGCAGTGGAAAAAAAAGTAAAGAACCCTATCCAAATTGGAAAGGTCATACTAAAGAATTGATGATAGCTTTTTTTTTTGAGATAAAAGTCTGTGGGCATTGAAATTTCATTAAGCTAACAAATGTAAAATTACATGCTAAGTTCCTACCAGCCAACTAATTTACCAGTATCTAAGTGGATTACAAAGTTCAAATAAGAAAACAATGAAAGATAGTACAAAACCAAATACAAGTTTTAGCTAAGGAAATATAAGGCTCTAACTAAGCAATTATTCGAAAAACCCAAATTAATGATAGCTAATCCTCTGAGATATCTCAACTTTTGCGTAACAGACGTGTACGGTGCCTTTCGGGGATAGCGCAGGGGTAGTATTATTTGTGCTTTGAGATTCGTGCAGAACGTATTTGAACGGTTAAGATATTTTAAAAAAACACTCAAAGTTTGAGATATCTTAGAGGATGTGAATTCTTATTTAGCCCCCCCATACTCGAATCCTGGTTCCGCCCTTGAACAGGGTGTCTATTTCGGACACCATTTACCAACATAATTCAAATCGATAAAGGAAAAAAGGTAATTTTGCTGAATTTACATACCTTGAACTCGTCCGTGCTCTTCATCTCCACAAACTTCTCCCACTTCTCTTGAGTCACCCAAGGATAGTAGCCTACCGGGCTTTTACCTTGATCCATCCAATCCGTACTCAGCGTGCTTTTGAATTGCTTCCAAGCTTCATTCATTATCTTCAAGGTCTTATCCTTTACCACCTCCGGGATGTCATCCGGGATGTTCCACTGAGCCTGCATTGACACCCAAATTACTGCATTTAAGTTCATGTACAATTAAAAAAAAGATATTAACTGGTTAGGTACTTCACCTTCACAATGTTCCACCACTCGTTCTTTTTGTCTTTCGAAAACTGATCTCATCTCTCTACCAGGATGTCTGCCTTTTGCTTCACCAAATTGCACACATAATTTTCGTACTCAGCTCGTCTTGTACCCTTCGCACACCCATTTTTACTGAACTCGATGTCCAGTTGCTTTGCCTCGGACATGGACGCGCACATTGTCGGACCTCTTTTCCTTTTGGCCGAACCTGATTGGGCAGCAGCTTGGTGCTCGCCTTCTTCCATCATATCTACGTGCTCATTCTCAATCGACATGGTTCTATAAAAAAAAATAGAACTTTTTCAGTAAATACCAAAGTAAATACAGTAAATACATGCAGTAAATACCAAAACTTTTATACCAAAATTTCTTCGCAATGGAGGTGTTGAGCGTTTCCCCGAGAAAGAAGAGGTAGGTTGTCGGACCGGAGAGTTGGTTGGACAGGAGAGGCGATGAAATCGAGGTGAGGTGGGGAAGAAGGACTCGAAGCAGCGCGAGCTAAGTTTCGAAATGTTTGGAAAAGAATTGAAGGCGCGAGCTAAGTTATGAAAAATTTGGAAGAGCAGGCGCGTAATATGTATTGTAACCCTAGTTCTACACGGACAATTCACTTAATTCATTCGTGTTGGAACACTTTTATACACGGACATTTGATCTAAACTCCGTGTAGAGAGGAAGTAGAAGATATACACGGACTTTTTATCAAATATCCGTGTAGAAAGACCCTCTCGACACGGATATTAACTTAACAACCGTGTAGAATGAGGGAGAGCTACACGGACTTTAATGCGAAAGTCCGTGTAGAAAGATCCTTTCGACACGGACTTGATTTTAACATCCGTGTCTATACCTTTTCGGACATTGCAACAACACTCGTGCACGAATACCTTTCGACACGGCCGTTTAATTAAACGTCCGTGTCTTTTTACAATTATACACGGACATGTAATTAAACGTCCGTGATAAAAGTATAAAAATTAGATTATTTATTTAAGTTTTGTTTAATTTGAACAATTCCACGACGGAATTCGAAAAGTTGCATTTTTATTATTTCTAAGGAGAAGACGAAACGACTCTTCAAAATTCTATATAATCTGAGAAACCCCGATTGAGATTTGGAATGTTCAAATGGCCGTGCCACCGTCCCCCTCAAGTGTGCCACGGCGAAGCCCAAGGGGGCACCCACCACCAAATGTGCCAGAGCCACGGCCCCCCTCAAACCCTCCCGAAGTCCCTCTCGAATTCCCTGCCGAAGGTCCCACAGTCCCTCCCGGCTTCGAAATGCCTCCTCCCTACGTGAAGAGGACATGGCCATGGCCCCTCTCAAGTGTGCCACGGCGAAGCCCAAGGGGGCACCCACCACCAAAGCCCTACATAAGTAGGGGCAATCGAGCCAGACCATTCTTCCCTTGGATTACAAGGCCAAGGCAGCCACCACGATCTAACTAGTTTAATTAAGTTATTTTTTTTTGTTTGCTTTGTAGTTATTTTGTAGTTTTTCTTTAAATTTGTGGTACATGTATGAGGATCCTTTCTTTTGGTACGATGTATGGGGATCCTTTTTTATGTAATATATTTTGTTCTTTAATCAACAATTTTTTTTTACACAGTTTTTTTTTTGTTAAATACTTCATGCTATCTAAATAAATACTTTTATAGATATGAATTAGCAGCACAAAACAACAACATGCAACAATATATAAACACTACAAAGGTTATTACTTAAAAACCTTTAATATTTAAAACTTTGATTCTAAGTAAAATACTTAATGCTGTCTAAATAATCTGATTTGAAAACATAAATTAACACTTACCTGATATGAAGAATAAATAATTTATGGGGACTTTACAAAATAATTACAAAAGCTAGCTTTAACATAGAATAATTTCCGGGAATTGCAAATTAAAAACCTTTTTACACGGATGTTTAATTAAATGTCCGTGTATGAATACCTTTCTATACGGACGTTTAATTAAAGGTCCGTGTAGCTCGCATAGCATTTCTACACGGATGTTCAATTAAAGAGAACGGAGTAGGTCCGATGCCCATCGGACCTACTTTCATGTTCAACGATGATGACCGTCCGATCTAATTTAAGATATGCGCGCACGGAAACTGAAACAGATACGAACGAATATTAATCTAATCTGCACGACTTTTAAAGCAAATAGACGGTGATTAAACCCATCGTAAGCAAATACGAACGAATCAGATAAACTTTTTTTCAACGATGATGACCTACTTTTAATATGTTATGTACGAGAGCAGCTTGTGTCCGATGCCCATTGGACCCAAAGTGAGTTCGATGGGCTCTATGACCGTCCGATCTATCTCAAGATCCGTGCGCACGGATCTTGAGATAGATTCCCGCCAGAACTTTCGCGCCATCTTTAATTTACGTGCGCACGGATCTTGAGATAGATCGGACGATCATAGAGCCCATCGAACTCACTTTGGGTCCAATGGGCATCGGACATAAGCTGCTCTCGTACATAACATATTAAAAGTAGGTCATCATCGTTGAAAAAAAGTTTATCTGATTCGTTCGTATTTGCTTACGATGAGTTTAATCACCGTCTATTTGCTTTAAAAGTCGTGCAGATTAGATTAATATTCGTTCGTATCTGTTTCAGTTTTCGTGCGCGCATATCTTAAATTAGATCGGACGGTCATCATCGTTGAACATGAAAGTAGGTCCGATGGGCATCGGACCCAAGCTCCTCCCGGTTTTTTAGAGTGATTTTTGTGATAATACAAGTTAAAATTCAAAGATCTCAGATAATACAGCTTGATGGATGGGTAAATAAAGTTAAAATTCCATCAAAATTTGCTGCACTTGATTAAAGACTGTAATCTTTGATTTGAACGGTCCCGATCAATCAACGGATTTTGTGCGTCTTCACAGTCTCACAAGGCAATAGTTTATGTTTCATGAAACATAAACTCTTGCCTTGTGAGATTGTGAAGACGCACAAAAATAGTTAGTCCGTTGATTGATCGGGACCGTTCAAATCAAATAGCATTGCATTTATTGTCTTCCGTGAAAGTTTGATCAAAAAATATTTTTATTTACCCATCTATCTAGTTCATTGAAGATTAAAGTATCGTATGGCCACAAACACTTCGTGCTGGATCAAACCTCATACATAATAAATTTTCCAAACTTTTATGTTGGTTACATTCAATGTCCTCCCTTGATCATTTTAAAACAGATATGGAATGATTTCATTGCAGATCGACCGTTGATTTTCCGCTTGAAAATGAACGGTCCAAAAATATTTTTACAATTTGAAGGGACATACAATGATGAAAGTTTATAAAAATAATATGTATAAGTATTATTTGGCCATATAAGATGTAAAAAAAATAAAAAAATATTTTTTGAATTATTTTCGTATGTACTGTTGTACATGTATTAGGTGATTAGTAAATATCATGCTTTGTTGACCGTCCGATAAACGAAGAACGGTCCTGATGTCTTCATTTAAGAGGTGGTGGGTAGATTTTCCACACTCTCTGAGGTAACATAATATTCTGTTTAGATCTGGTTCTAGATGATGCACAAGATCCTTTAATATTTGTGCATAATAATGATTAGACGGTCGGATATAACCACAGATATTATGTTACCTTTGAGTTTACGAAAGCCCCTTCTATCCCTCCTCTCTGTGGATAAATTTTTTCGAATTTCCCTCCTTTAGCTCCCTGTCTCCCTCCCAAAAATTCAAAACAAATTTCACGAAAATTTTCGCCTAGGTTGGCTTTTCCCCGCCTCACTTTCCCTCCCCTTTTTACACGGATGTTTAATTAAATGTCCGTGTATGATACCTTTCTACATGGACTTTTAATTAAACGTCTGTGTAGCTCGCTTTGCATTTCTACACGGATGTTCAATTAAAGAGAACGGAGTAGGTCCGATGCCCATCGGACCTACTTTTATGTTCAACGATGATGACCGTCCGATCTAATTTACGATATGTGTGCACGAAAACTGAAACAGATACGAACAAATTTTAAACTATTGAAAACTATTGAAAACAGATACGAACGAATTTTAAATAGACTAAGGAGACTCATGAGAAAACTATTGAACTGCAGCCACAAGGATCTATAAAAGGAAGGAACACATTTGCACAGAACCATGCACCATCGCTCTTGACATCACAATTCATAAACTGAAAACCATGGCAACACCACCAAATTGGCAAACTATGCAAATGCAAGATCCGGCTAATATCCAAAATCGCATTGAAGAGCTCAGGGTCTATTTGCCTCGACGGGATCAAGAAATGGCGGAAGAAAATCAGTTCCTTCTTCGCTCTGCAATTGTATTTGCCGGGCCACACTACAATGACCACCGCACAACAACACGTTTGGCGAGTGCATTGGGTAGATTTTTTGGAATTCCACCACATTATTTCAGAATATCTGAAATTGACCCATCAATTGGGGACTTTGTTGCCACTTTCCCAAATTCAATTATGAGAGATGCTGCGGTCCGGGTGGGCATTTTTGTTCTTGACCGGGATGTTGAAGTCCAACTGGTGGAATGGACGGAAGAATTAGGCATGCTCCACGAGCCCACAACCCACCGTGCTAGAATTAGGCTGCACGGTGTTCCTCTCCAATATTGGAACAAGGAAGACCTCTCTGATCTCGTATCAGGTTTTGGCTATTTGGTAAGAGTGGCGCCTTTCTTTCCCTATGGTAATTATGAGGTGCTTCGTGTTTTTGTGGCTTTTCATGATCCGACAAAAATCCCAAAAAATATCATTCTCATTGACGACCCAAACTCAACAATTGTGCAAGTGGAATTAGAAGGATACTTCCTCAGAGGTGGAAATTACATACCACCTCCTCCGCCCCCGGGCCCCCCTCCATATAGGGGAAATCCACCTCCACCACCCTCGTATTCTCAAGGCAATAACTCCGATGATCGTCGCATTAACCGCCGTCAAGCACCCTATGACAGTCACAGGTTCGGGCCAGGTGGGCGTGACAGTCGCAGGTTCGGGCCAGGTGGGCGTCAACTTTAGTAGAGTTTGAAGTTGTCAGTTATATCACATATTTAGGTTATCTTTTAATTTTGCAAATTCGGGCAGCAAATCCCATTGTTTAGGGATGCTAAAAATTATTATGGAAATTTATAGTTCATTGATGAATAGAATTAAAGTTTTCGTGTCCTATATATTTTTTGGGTTTTTTTTTATTTCTGGACTAGTCTTTTCTACACGGATTTAAAAAAAAATCCGTGTAGCTATTTCGTACACGGCTATTCAACAAATATCCGTATACAATTACTATTTGGATACGGTTTTAAGTTAAATATCCGTGTATGGTATCCTATATATTTTTTTATTAACAATTTTTTTCTGAGCTAGCCTCCAGTTTTGCTAGCCAGTTTGCTACAAAATTCAATATTGAGTTTACCCCCAGTTTTTCAGATAATTTGACATCCAGTTTTCCAATTACAGCACAAAAATTATACTTATCATTACAAAATTCATATTTAGCATTACAAATCCATGTTCAGCAATTACAAAATTCATAAATTCATCTCCTTATTTACAATTACAGCACAAAAAATTACTAAATTCACTATATTTTATTTAATTACAAGAACATGCTTTATATTTGAAACACAAAATCGGTGGATGGCATACAAACCGGTCAATTAATAAGGGTAAACTAAAAATTCATGTACACTAAATTATACAAAATTATACAAAATTATACAAATCCATATTGAGTATTACAAAATTTAAATTGAAACATTATACAAATCCATATTGAGCATTACAAATCCATATTGAGCATATATTATACAAATCCATACTGGGTAGACATATCCTTCTTCCTGAGCCTCGATCCCATAATGATTTCAAATATAAACTTAAGGTTTACATTTGGTGCCAGTAGCTAGGGTTTACAGAGGGTAATATGAAGATATACATGTTTTAATAAAGAAAGAGTCAAGTAAAAAGTTGGATGAAGGACCTTCAAAAAAAAGAGAAGAGGTGGATGAAGGACCTTCAGAGCCGGATGAAGAGTCGAATGAAGAGTCGCTTTGGCTCTGAAAGGGTTATGTCCGACTCTTCATTCGGCTCTTCATCCGGCTCTGAAGGTCCTTCATCCCACCTCTTCCCTTTTTTTTAAAGGTCCTTCATCCAACTTTTTACTCAACTCTTTCTTTATTAAAACATGTATATCTTCATATTACCCTCTGTAAACCCTAGCTACTGGCACCAAAAGCGAAGAGCCATCGTTGCTCACCTGAATGTGACATGGTTCTACAAAAAACAACATTATTAGAAACAAGCACAATTATACATGCATTAGTAAAATAATCACTAAAATAACAATTATACATGCATCACTGTATTATACATGCATTAGTTGATTATACATGCATTACTCTATTATTAGAAACAAGCACAATTATACATGCATCACTCTATTATACATGCATTACTAAACAAGCACAATTATCAAGCTAATCATCACTAAAATAACAGTTATACATGCATTACTATATTATACATGCATTAGTTGATTATACATGCATTACTCTATTATTAGAAAAAAGCACAATTATACATGCATCACTCTATTTAATATACTAATTATTTACATTATCTCAACAAATCAAGCATGCATGCATTAATTACTAATTGACCTAAATAAGCAATAACAAGTAACAGGAAATTAGAGGAAGAAAAGAGAAATATATACATGACTAACCTTAGCAAGATAGAGAGGAGAAATACAAATTAACTTCAAAGATCTCAGATCCGGCCTCCTTGTGCGCAGAAATCAGACCAATTCGTATACAGAGAGAGAGAGTATTAATTGATCAAAATGGCGCTGGAAGGAGAAGGCCTTTATCGATAATCAAAACCCTACAATAACATTTCTCCACGGATTATTATGTAAAAAGCCGTGTAGCTCTGTCAAAGATTTATACACTGCTG
This sequence comes from Carex littledalei, assembly GCA_011114355.1. Lineage (NCBI taxonomy): Eukaryota > Viridiplantae > Streptophyta > Magnoliopsida > Poales > Cyperaceae > Carex > Carex littledalei. The sequence goes on from CM022082.1 coordinate 1,851,891, forward strand.
TTTAAACAAAAATCCGTGTGCATTTCGCATATTTCTACACGGTTCTCACCATAAATATCTGTGTGGCTCTCTCATGGCTATCTACACTTTTAGTTAAACAATAATCCGTTTACAATTCCTGATAAACGTCCGTGTAGCTCTCTCAAGGCTTTCTACACTGATTCTTTAATAAATATCCGTGTAATATATCCCACATATATTTTGGGCTTCCAAAAAATTACAATATCACACGGTTTTTATATAAAATTGTCAAATCCGTATACAATGTGCAGTGTACAATGACCATTTCTGTAGTAGTGATAGCTGCTACACGGACATTTAATACAAATCCGTGTAGAAAGCCTAATCATACACGGATTATTTGATGAATGACCGTGTATGATAGCAAAGCTGGAGGCCAAAAAACAAAAATATACAAAAAAGATTAGCTATTTATACACGGATATTTAACAACTGTCGGTGTATGATAGCTAAGAGAGCTACACGGACATTTAATACAAATCCGTGTAGAAAGAGTAATCATACACGGCTTCTGAAATTAAAAGTCCGTGTAGAAAAGTCTTTTGTACACGGCTGTTTAGGTAATATCCGTGTAGCTCGGTAACTTGGAGGGCGTCACCGGCAGGTCTTTGTACACGGCTGGTTACAAAGTAATCCGTGTAGAAATCGTTATAATCACACACGGTTAAATATCCGTGTGTAGTTTCTGACCTATTCATACACCCTGGCTTTAAACACGGTAGGAAATCCGTGTAGCTCCTCCATTAATGTCCGTGTGCAATCTCTTTTTCTGTAGTAGTGGACGGGATAAACCAATCCGTTCTACCTATATTTCGAAATTCCATCAAAATGAGACCCTTTACCTATATTTTATTTATTTATTTTGGATTGATAAAAATTTCGGTGTAGAATATGTTATGCAAAGAGCCTCGAAGTGGCGTAATATATGGTGTACCGATTCATTGGTGGTATGATGAAAGAAAGAAAAAGAATGTCCTTGCGAGCAGCACGTGATACTAGCACAACTTGTTCTTCTCCTCCTCCAGTTCAAAAGCACCGAATCTGCAGAGAAGGACATGATAATCGCTCTGCCCGGGTGCCAAGAGAGATGCGGTGGAATTCTCATCCCTTACCCTTTCGGCATTGGCCGAAATTTCTCCCTGTCAGAAGAATTCAATGTCACTTGCAAAACATTTAATAACGGTACATCCATTCCTTACAGTTACCTCCATGAAGTTGAGATTCTGAATATAGATCACACCTTGGGCCAGGGACGTATCATCAGCCATATATCTTCTCGTTGCTACAACACCACCACAAAGCAAGAGGATTCCTTGAATTGGGGAATGCAATTTGGTGATATACCATTCTGGATCAACACGGAGAAGAACAAATTTATAGTCACTGGCTGTAATACACTTGCCTATCTCTGCCTTAATACTGATTTCTCAGATATAAACAAAGAGTGGCAGTACTGTAACTCTTCTAGTATTGATTACTCAGTAGGGTGCCTTTCTTCGTGTGATAGCCGAGAAACCCTGATTGAGCATGGATCCTCATCTTGCTCTGGAATTGGTTGCTGCCAGACAACAATCCCCAAAGGAACATCTTCCTTTCTATTCTCGTTTGATGAGAGGATCAACAGGTCTGAGGTGTATAACTTCAATCGTTGCAGCTTTGCTATGCTGGTGGAGGAGGCTAAGTTCAATTTTTCCACCGCTTATGTCACCAATGATGAGCTACTTGACAATCCTACTCTGCCGATGGTGATCAACTGGGCCATAGGAAATGGAAACACAACATGCGAACACGCACAGACCGACAAATCTTCCTATGCATGCATTAGCAGTAACAGTAATTGCACGACAATCAGTGGTCGTGGTTATCGCTGCAGCTGCTCCAATGGTTATGAAGGCAATCCTTACTTGGATGGAGGTTGCCAAGGTCTAAATTTATCTAGTGTTAATTCTTGCTTTGTTTTCTTTTTATATTATTTATATATATATATATGTGGGCCTCTTTGATATTAATTGTTGCATATTAATTAATTCATGCAGACATCGACGAATGCCACACCCAAAATCGATGCTCCAAGCTAGGAGGAAAGTGTCACAATATTCCAGGAACTTATTCGTGCTCTTGTTCTTTCGGCTTGCGCATTAAGCATGGAGAAATATGCAAACTCAATGTGCCGATATTTTTATTAAAACCCCAAAAAAAAAACAAATTATCAAATCTGCTCCCACTCCAAAGTTATAATTATTTCTACCCTAACCGCCCGTGGGCTGGGCGGTCCACTTTTCCCACCAGACCGCCCAGCAGCCGGGCGGTCCACTTTTCAAACCTGACCGCTCAGGGGCTGGGCGGTCCACTATGAATTTTTTTTTTTATAAGGTTTTATGTTTTAATTTGTTTGAATGTTTTATATTAAATTGTTGTAATTATTTGTTTGAATGTTTTTATATTAAATTGTTGTAATGATTTTTGAATGTTTTATATTAAATTGTTGTAATGATTTTTGAATGTTTTATATTAAATTGTTGTAATGATTTGTTTAAATGTTTTATATTAAATTGTTGTAATGATTTGTTTGAATGTTTTATATTAAATTGTATGATATATATTTATTATTTGTTGACGATTATATTTTTATAATTGACGATTATTTTTATATGTTATGTAATTGTGTAGTTTTAATATAATTGATTAGTTTTATATTAAGTTTGTTAATGTTTAAATGTTCTAAATGGTAATCTAAATAGTAAGTCTAAACAATAAAGTAGGTAATCTAAATGGTAAGTCTAAACATGAAACATAACAGTCCAAACATGAAATATAATAATCCAAACTAAAATACTAGAAACCTATCAAACTAAAAAAAAAATAAAAACCCTAACGGCGATGACGAGGGCGCGGTCCGGAGATGCTCAACCTATTAGGTGCACGGCGCACCCTCTGCGACGGCGGACGTCCCTGGTGAACCTCATCCACCTGCATGTCATCGTGTACGGCCTCGTGCGCCCATGGGTCCCCCCCAGGTGTAATGCATGCTCTCCATGGACCCCCGCATGTGTACGCAACACCCACGGATCAGCCTCCCAAGTAGGAGGATACGTGGCCGGAGGCGGTGTGCCAAATATAGCAGCGGCAAAGCCATCTGCAGTCTGTGCCCCACTCCCACTGGCCTCGCCGTCGTGCTGTCTGGGCTCCATGTACTGCGGTCGGTGGGAGCTAGCTGGCTCCCATCCGTCATCATCTCCAGTGAGCTCATCCAATGAGAAAACGGCGGCGTCCGCGGCGGCAGCTCCATCCTGCAGGTAAACAATGTTAAATTAGGGACATATAAGTAACGAGTAAATTAATTAAATAATGAACTTTTGCTACCTCGGTATGCTGCACTGGAACTCCATGCTCGTTGTAGTACGCGTTCCACGCGTTGTTGTTCAACACCCATTGGTGGATCGCCCAACCCGAGTCATCATCTGCATAAATGAAGATAAATTAATAAGAATGATCTTTTAGAGATACACTTAATAATGATCATTTGTATGACATATTATTACCTGCAGGAGGTGGCGGCATCTCCGCAGCGTAGATAGGGTCTCCAGGCTGCTCCGGATCTGGTGGTGGGGCATGTATCTCGCGCCAATTGATGTCCTCTCCAGCATCGTGCAACATACCAACGAGGCGCCCGTCCCAGCCAGAGTCCTCCACGATCGGTGCACTGTGTTGGAGCATTTGACATCCTATCGCTCTCCAACTTTTTCTCGCCATGCACACCAAGCTGTGTGCCACTCCACTAATAGCGGTCAAAATCTGCACACAATGTATTTTTCATTATTATTATTAGAAGATGAATAAATAACTACAATTTTTTAAGCATGTCAGTTTCATTTAAACATACCGAACCAGCATGGATCGGGCCGAAAGACAAGTAAGTCCTAGATCCGTCACCCATGAGTCTCCGTCGAAGAGCATCACCATAGTCCCCCTGTAGATAAACCGTCGGCATGCCCCATCTCTAGTACCAGACGATATATCGCAATCTCCAAGGCCCGACCGGCGTAGGGGCATCTCCTGCTGGAGGTGGGGTCCATAAGTGCAAATAGGGTGATGCAGCACGCTGGTAATGCTCCCAGAAACGCGTGCTCCAGTCGACTTTGGGCTTGTTGTGTTTAGTGCTGCAATATAAATTAATTAGTGCTGCAATATAAATATAAATTAATTAGACAAAGGATAAGGCAGTGGGTAGTTACCTGTGCAGCTGGGTGGTCTGCTGCTCGCCCAATCTGGAAAATCAGGGACATAGGCATCCAAGCCAAACTGACGGGGCACTCGATCAGGATAGTGATACTCAACTATCCAGAAGCATACGCACGGCCCCCGATAAAATGAGAGGTGTCTCTGCTCTAATGTCAGCGGGCACAGAAGGCCCCGATCGTAGAACAGACGATAGGGGTACCAGGTGATGCTCGCCTCGTGAAGCATCTGGAGCTGGCCCCGGACATACAAAATCCCCACGGTCCTCCCACTGCCCGTGTCCTCGTATGTGTGGGGAGTACCCCATATGGCACCGTACCCCGGACGTCTCTCGGGGTCATCTCCCATCCATAACCCCGCCTGAGCTGGAGGAACAGGCCGACACACCGGTATATGTGACCAGGACCACTGCTGGAGTAGAAGAAGCGGTCCGGCAATCTGCTTGTTCGTCGCCTAAATTTTGAACATGCGATGCATTTCTGGTAAATATGGGACCCTAATATATATAATAAAAAAATTAAAATATTTGTACAAACTTACCAGACAAGCATGACACAAGCCTCGGTATAAGTGGGCGAGCACGGCTCCACCCCAATTCCACTTCGACGGCCGCTGAATGTCCCTCAGCAGAGAGAGGAACATAATTGGGACTGCGTCACCGCTGGAATCGACAAACATGACGCTGCCACATAAATCCATGACAAACGCCCTCACGTACCTGCAATATAAATTAGAGTCATAAATAACTACATTTTTTGTTGAATCCATAACATATTTTAATTTGTAACTGTTTGTGTTTACCTCAGAACGGTCTGCTCGTCACGTGTCTCGCTGGTGATCCTACGCCGGTGGAAGTAACTGCGGAGCGCCGCAAGACTGATGCAGTACTGTGAATACCGGTACTCCTCCTCCTCCTCTCCTTTCTTCTTCTTCTTCTTCTTCTTTTGCAAGTCCAACGGAGCGGCCCCCAGCAGATCTGGTATCATGTGCATCAGGTCTGGATGGTCTGAGACACCACCGATGGGGTCGCCGTCTATCCGTAAACCCCATAAGGCGCTGACGTCACCTAGTGTGACTGTCATCTCCCCAACCGGAAGGTGAAATGTATGCGTCTCCGGTCGCCATCTCTCCACTAGACCGCAAACGAGGCCCTGGTCAATATCACAGTGAGGCATGGTGGCCAACTGATACAACCCGAGATGAATGATGCACTGCTCCATCAATGGGTGACGGACGTATAGTATCTCGGGGGTGCGATGCCTCACTGTCATCATCGTCGTGTCCTGCATTTTACAATTATTTCAATATAAACGTCTAATTAAATAATGCTATTTAAATTAGGAATACAAAACCAACGTACCTCCATAGATGCAAGTGAGACACGGTGACTGACATGTGGGGTCCACAGAAGAGGACTAAATGTGTCAGGATGGTGAGGGAGATGATCTCCAAAGGGAGCATCTGCACCGGACGTCTCTGCACCGGATGCCTCTGCACCGGATGCCTCTGCACCGGATGCCGCTGCACCGGATGCCTCAGCATCGTGATCATGTGAACTCTCCCCCGTCTCCAGAGGGGCATCCCATGCACGTCCCCGTCTAGTTCTGACCATACTACATTTCAATAAACAGAAGATTTTATCTTATAAATCCTGATTTATAAACCCTAACTTATAAACTCCAATTCTGTCAACCCTAAACCCTAATTTAGGAATTCAACCATAATCTAACAATTCAACCTTAAACCGTAAACCCTAAATTAACAATTCAACCCTAAACCCTAATTTAACAATTCAACCCTAATTTAACAATTCAACATAATTTAAATAATTTAACCCTAAACCCTAATTTAACAATTCAACAATAATCTAACAATTCAACCCTAAACCCTAATTTAACAATTCAACAATAATCTAACAATTCAACCCTAAACCCTAATTTAACAATTCAAACCTAATTTAACAATTCAACATAATTTAAACAATTCAACCCTAAATCCTAATTTAACAATTCAACCCTAATTTAAACAATTCAATCATAAACCCTAATTTAACAATTCAACCCTAATTTAACAATTAAATCGCGACAGGAAAATCAACAACCCGCACACGATAATTAACAATTCAACCCTAATTTATAAACTTCAGTTTTGTCAACCCTAAATCCCTAAACTACAAACTCTAATACCGGAAACCCTAATTTTGAACAATTCAATCGTTTCGGGAAAATCAACAACCCGGACACGATAATTAACAATTCAATTCTACCAATCGTTCCAATGCCAATACAAGATACAAAATATAAATTAAAAAAATTATTTAGAAACTTACCCGAAAATAATCGGACTGTCGTCGATATGGCCGAAATTAGGGTTCGGGTGAGAGAGAGAGAGAGAGGAAGAGAGAGAGAGAGAATGGCAGAAGAGAGAGAGAGAGGAAGCTCTAGAGAGAGAGAGGAAGAGAGAGAGAGGAAGAGAGGGAGAGAGAGAGCTCTATAGAGAGAGGAAGAGAGGGAGAGAGGGAGAGAGGGAGAGAGAGAGAGACTTCGGCTGTGGTGGTGGTTCGGGCAGCGACGCGGCGGGGCGGCGACACAGGAGGCAGAGACGAAAGAGAGAGAGATGGGGAGCAGTCTGCTCCCAGCGGACCGCCTATAAAAAAAAAATTCATAGTGGACCGCCCAGCCCCTGGGCGGTCAGGTTTGAAAAGTGGACCGCCCGGCTGCTGGGCGGTCTGGTGGGAAAAGTGGACCGCCCGGCTGCTGGGCGGTCTGGTGGGAAAAGTGGACCGCCCGGCTGCTGGGCGGTCTGGTGGGAAAAGTGGACCGCCCGGCTGCTGGGCGGTCTGGTGGGAAAAGTGGACCGCCCAGCCCACGGGCGGTTAGGGTAGAAATAATTATAACTTTGGAGTGGGAGCAGATTTGATAATTTGTTTTTTTTTGGGGGTTTTAATAAAAATATCGGCTCAATGTGGAACTAGTTATAGGTACATATATACCTTATTACCTTTTTCAGGATAAATAACTTCTAAGTTTTCAATTTTTTTTTTATAAGATGTTGGAAGTCAAACCATTAAATTGTCTAATAATAATTATTAAGATTTTTAAGTATTCAATATATATATAATTAGTTACAAGTATACAAATAGACAGCAAAAAATATTACTTTTCAGGACAAATATGCATGTGTACTATATATTGGGGCGTAGTGCTAAGTCGCGTAGTGCAACTACTTATTTTTGTTAAACAAGAAAATTATGCAATATCAGAATCTAAATCGCGTAGTGCTAAGTGCTGCTTAGTTGTTCTCACAAAAATGATTTATTAGCAAGAGTGAGGCTACTTCACTATGCATATAGTGCATATCCCTCTGTACTATTTATCTATATTTCTATTTTAAAGTTCAATTAGTCAATCTGGACCTCTCAATATGATATTCATATGAAAATATACTTGGAGGCCAAATTTTATATTTTTGAAAGCTTTTTACTATTTGTTCAGATAGGTAAAAACTCACTATTTTTGAATGGCTCAGAATCTTTAGATCAAGCGGCTGTCTGCCTATATAAAAAATAGTAAAAAATTCTGAAAAAATGTAAAATTTGCATGCAAGTACATTTTCATATGAAGATCATGAGCTGTTTAGATCTACTGTTTGAACTACAAAAATAAAGATATGAATTCATAATATAATATGAGCCAATGTGCACTATGCATGGTACCGCGCGTAGGCTCACTCCTATTAGCAAATATATCAAGGTATCTTGAAGGTTGGATATGTGTGTGCCATCACATGCTCTTGCATATTCTACCCATGCGTGCCAGCACATCAAGGAAAAAAATAGAAGAGAAATGAGAGAGATAGAGAGATGTATATTGTACCCCGTAAACTTTTATTTTTTATTAATTAATACAATTGTTGTCTAGGGACCGCCCAACAACCTTCAAAATAAAATAAAGTCAGATACAGATCTAGAGGATATATATATATCTGCTTCGTTTAGCTCAATTAATTAAAACTGACTTGAGAGTTGAGACCGTATCCTAATTAAATTAACTTCTCTTCACAAACAATAACTAAATATTCGGAATTGTGTCCATATATATATATATAAGACTATCAAATTAATTATCTGTACCAATCCGCATCTAATTAATGCGGTTTGGATGCTGATCGGACAGATAATATTTCATTTTATTTTTCAGGCCCTACAGACCGGACATAAGCAGCTAGCTGAGCTAATTAATTAACTCCAAATCTGAACTGACCAACACTTCAAAATAAATAATTATGCAAATAGACAAGTATATTTAGGAGCAACATTAATTTACAAATTCTTGTTCTTGAAATATTTAAAGCAATTTGTACTATATATTGTAGGAACTGTTGCTGGTATTTTCGGTTTATCAATTCTTGGAATTGTTATATATGTGGTCCTGCAAAGAAGAAAATTTTGTCAAGTACAAAAGAAGTACTTTCAACAACACGGAGGGTGGATTCTGTTGGAGGAGATTAAATCAAACCAAGGGTTCGGTTTTACAATATTCACGAAGCAACAAGTAGAAGAAGCAACAAACAATTTTGACAGTGCAAATATTATTGGTCATGGAGGTCAGGGTACTGTTTACAAAGGAACCATAAGAGATCAAACGGTTGCTATTAAAAAGTGTAAGATAGTCGATGAGAGCAAGACGAAAGAATTCGGAAAAGAGATGCTTATTCTCTCACAAATTAACCACAAGAACATTGTAAAAATCCTAGGCTGTTGTCTAGAGGTCGAGGTTCCTATGCTAGCATACGAGTTCATCCCAAATGGTACTCTCGATCAATATATCCATTACAAAAAACAAGAATCACATATTTCTCTCGACACCCGTCTAAGAATTGCACATGAATCGGCAGAAGCACTTGCCTACTTGCACACTTCAGCATCTCCTTCGATTTTTCATGGAGATGTGAAGTCTGCAAATATACTTCTTGACCAAAATTTCATGGTGAAGGTGTCCGATTTTGGAGCCTCCATACTAGCTCCAACAGATGAGGCGCAATTGGTCACGTTTGTGCAAGGAACGTGCGGATACCTTGATCCAGAATACATGCAATCTTGCCAACTAACAGACAAGAGCGATGTGTACAGCTTCGGTGTGGTTATTCTGGAGCTCCTAACTAGAAAGCCTGTAATTGATTTTGATGCACCAGAAGAAAAGAGAGGCCTTTCGTCTCGCTTCCTCTCTGCTATGAAGGAGAAGAAAATGCATGAGCTTCTAGATGAACAAATTATATGTGAAGATGATATGAAATTAATCACAGAAGTTGCTGAGCTGGCTAAGCAATGTCTAAATATGAAGGGAGATGAGCGACCTATGATGAAGAAAGTAGCCGAAGAACTTGATCGAATCAGCAAATCTAACCAGCATCCTTGGAGACAAGAATACCATCACCAAGATAGAGAAACTTTGCTCGACGAAGATGCATCCCATAATATAGAGATCGATTGAGCATACTGCCTCTTTCAGTCAAGAGAAGAAAGCTGAGAAAAGATCACTGCTCGTTAACATCCATTCAAGTGTTTCTTTACAATAATTCATATATATTTTCCTACTTAATTTAAGTTTGTGCTATGTTTTTTTTTTTTTTTTTTTTTTATTCACTTCCCGTTCCTCAGTACTAGAGATCAGAGCCCTTCTCTTTATGCATTCCTTTTTTATCGGGTTTTTATATGCTAGATGTGATGCTAATGTATATTTTTCGTCTTGCTTTAATTACAGTTTGGCTATGGTTGGTCTCTATGCTCGATTGTTTGTATTTTGTTTCAGAGTGATTCAATCAACTTTCTTCTAAACATATTTGATTCTGAGTAATATAGTTTAGTAGAAAATCATACTTGATTTTGAGCTACTTCATTACAAATAATATCCAAATTTATTTGGGATGTACTTCTACACTAATATTAATGTTATTGTGGGCAGTGCACTTAATTTTCTAATCCTGATAAGATAACCTGATTGAAAAGAAAGCCAGACCAAGTTCATGTTCTAGCTCTCTCTGATATCTTACCACTACATGACAAATTCCAGCCAATTCTTTTTTTTAAAAAGGTGGTAAAAAAACCAAGCAATTTCATTGAAATCAAGTTGTTTGAGTTAGTTACCAAACAGTTGGTGCCTAAAACATATTACAACAAATGCAAAACATTTAGAGTACCTACATATATAACAGAATACAAGCAGCACTAACCAAAATACAAATGATTTCATGGCATCAACACATAAATGCATCGATCAGTGATATTGAATCAAAAGAACAACGCTCTTAAATTACTAAAAAAGACAACAACTTGATCCACTTCAATTAATAGTCATCCAAATTTAATTTTGTCCACATCCAAGCATATATTAGCAGTTATTCTACCTTCTCCACTGTACCAGATAGAATCTGAATCGGTAGCTATAGGTGCTTTACATAATATGGCAGTATCAGATTGAGTTTAAAAAATAAAGCATCGATCAGCTTTAGTTTTATCCCAAAAAGAAGCTAAGGCATTGATTTTAGAACAGATAACTCTTAGAGATCGACTAATTAAACACAGAAGTATCCTAAAACAAATGTCATTATACTCCAACCAGATTACATAAATAGCTGCACCTCTAATTAATTAATTCAATAATTAAGAAGCTAGTCCGTTTTAATAACTCAATCGACATGTTCATGAAGCAGACACTTCAGGCCCAAGTGGCATGGCATGCATGCTCTAAGACGGTGCGATGGAGTGACAATATGAGGTGCACTGAGGCTGCAGTGCGCTTGAGCGGGACAGCGGCTGACATGATGTGCACTAAGACGGTATTTGTCATGAACACTCAATTATGCAGAATTTTGCATTGCCATTTGTTTAAAATTCCTGCCTTTGATCCATTAGGTAGCATGATAAGCAAACACTGGAAGCATCCAGTGTCACAACAAATGGATGACTTCAATCTTCCTCACTCACATACAAACAAAATCTGTTTTGGAGAAAATATCCTCTGACCAGATCACCTCATGGGCACATGGCTGCTACCATAGTTTACACTGAATGTAACTAGAGTTAATTAAGCAAGCTTAGTTTGTAATTAGAGTTTTCAATATACTTCTCTATATAAGCAATGTAACATTTCTCAGAGAAACCAATGAATAAGAATATTCGAAATTCATTCTCTTCTTCTTACTTCTCTAACCCTTTTATGGTATCAGAGCCTCAAAGGCCGATACTTTTGTCACACCCCAAATCAGAAATTCTGAATTAAGACGTAATCAATCCCCGCCTCATGTCTAATAATCATAAAGACACGCAAGGCTAAACAAATATAAATATCATGCAACAGCGGAAGCGGAAATAAAATCAACAATCAATAATCATAAATCACAAATAAATATAACATACATATATCATCCATACAAATTCTCATCAGGATAAAATAACATAGTCTAACAAAAGGGATACAAGATCTATCGAGTCCAATGTACTAAATCAAAAACATTGGAACTCGTATCCTAACCAAAGTCCTAACATCTCTAACAAACGGCGTGGCCATCGGGGACAGCTCCTGATGTCTCCTGCTGCGGATCGCCAATCCCTGTACCTGAAATCCCACATCAAAAGGTGAATGAGCGAATGATCGCCCAGTATGTGACCCAGTATTATCCCTTCAGGGATCCTCTAAGTCAAAGCACATTTTAAATTGTAACCTACGTAAAATTCGGTAATTGTTTCACTTTTAATGCACATGCTGCAGAAATTAAACCTACCATATAATCTACAAAAGAAAATACATATAATAAATGAAATGATGCGATTATCCTATTATGACAACATGCCAAGATTTCCCAAAAATAAAATACAAGGAGACTGTTATAGTTATATCCAATCGGGGTCCAGTACATAAGTACTGTGTGTACAAATCAATATAGTAATAATACGGATAATTTATCACCCCGTGCCGTGCCAATTTGAATTTATATCTCCAAACCGATATAACCCAAGTACTGCGATCAGGGGGTGCAATGATACTCGATGCCTAAAAACATCGAGCATTGCCCCAAAGACGTCAACCCGCAGGTCGGTGCACGCTAGCAGATGGTTATATCAAATTCTGTGTGTTTTAATTTCCTTACTCTAAGACTATTCTTCAGCCAAACATATGAAATAGGAGAAATCATACAAGCATGACGTAAAATTAAATAAGTTAATCTGTTTTCTCATGAGCAGATAACAGAACTCCACCGTCCGGCCAGACCAATGGGAAGGGCTCGAGTCCGGCCCTAGGCTCGAGTCCAGCCCGTGCAATAAAAATAAATATCTGCCACCGCAACCGCGGAAGCCATACTAGGCATGTAGCTCCTAATGTAGGGGGGAACACTCCCGAATCGTCTCTGTGCCTCTGGGCTCGAGTCCGGCCCACACGTAATGGTAAAATGAACGAAAATAATATAGTAACAACCATAATACATATAATAATCCCCTAAAAGACCATCCGAGAAATCAAAACTAAAATCATACATCATTTTGAGCTACTTCATTACAAATAATATCCAACTTTATTCAGGATGTAATTCTACACTAATATACGTAGTGTAATCTTAATTATACGGCAGTTTGAGACCGCATTAATTTTACGGCTGTTGTTGCTCTTCGGCATATTAATTGCTAGCAATGCTACCGTATATATGTTGATGATGATGATGAAGATGATGATGATGTGATGATTTTAAGAGTATTGCGGAAGATAAGAGTTGCTGAAAGTGAATTCACTGTTGTATTGATTATGAGTATACAGTGTTGCTTAAATAGCAAAGAAAGAAAAAAGGAACGTTAGAAATTCTAACGGTTGCCTATGATAGTACTGTAGCCTACTGTAGCCTATATTTACTAAAAAGGAAAAAAGTTGAGTAACTTTATTTTCTAAGTTTAGTTGCTCCTTTATTCCTTCTAATAGCATATGATGAGCTTAATTCTGATGCTATTATTTAGTCCCTAAATCCTAATTATTTTCTACACTCCCCCTCAAGTTAGGCGTGTAGATATCGATCAACCCTAACTTGCTTAAATTTTCTTCAAATGGTTTCGGTTCTTGACCCTTGGTGAAGATATCCGCCAATTGTTCTTCACTTCTTACAAAAGGAGTTTCAATTTCTTTTGCTTGAATTTTTTCCCTAATGAAGTGGCAATCCACCTCGATGTGTTTTGTTCTTTCGTGGAAAACTGGATTAGTTGCTATGTGTCGAGCCGCTTGGTTATCACAAAACATCTTCATTGGTTCTTGAATTTTAATTCCAAAATCCGCAAGAAGTTGTTTGATCCAAGTTAGCTCGCTTGAAGTTGATGCCATGGCCCGATATTCCGCCTCGGCGCTTGATCGAGCCACAACACTTTGTTTCTTGCTTTTCCATGTGACTAGATTTCCGCCTACAAACGTGCAAAAGCCGGGGGTTGATTTTCTATCAAAGCTTCCGGTCCAATCTGCATCGGAATAGCCACAAAAGGTATTAAAATTATTATTTTTCATCAATATTCCTTTTCCCGGTGTCCCTTTTAGATATTTTAAAATTCTATTTATAGCTTCTAAATGAGGTGTTCTAGGAGTATGCATAAACTTACTTATTTGACTTACGGCAAAAGATATGTCCGGTCGTGTTACCGTGAGGTATATTAATTTTCCTACAATTCTTTGAAATTGGTTTATATCCTCTAACGGTTCACCATCCTCTATATTTAATTTACATTTGTTATCTATTGGTGTAGATGCCGGTTTGCTCCCTAATTTGCCGGTTTCCTTTAATATGTCAAGTACATATTTTCTTTGTGAAATAAATAGTCCTTTGGATGAATGTGCTATTTCTATTCCTAGAAAATATTTGAGTAAACCTAAGTCTTTGATGTCAAAATTTTCTTTTAATTGCCGTTTTACTTTTTTTATTTCTTCCAAATTGTTTCCGGTAATTATTATGTCATCTACATATACTAAAATTATGGTTGTGAAGGTACCACTAATTTTGGAAAACAAGGAGTGATCGGCATTGCTAACTTTAAAATCACAAGAATTTAAATATGAGCTTAGTTTGCCATACCATGCCCGTGGAGATTGCTTTAGCCCGTAGATTGATTTTTTTAACCTACAAACTAGATTAGAATTGTTTTCTTTTTTATGACCGGGTGGAAGCGTCATATACACCTCTTCTTCAAGTGTTCCTTGAAGAAAGGCATTCTTGACGTCCATTTGATGTAAGGTCCAATTTTGGTTTACCGCTATAGAGAATAAAATTCTAACGGTATTCATTTTGGCTACGGGTGCAAATGTTTCTTGATAATCTATACCATACGTTTGAGTGTAACCCTTTGCTACTAATCGTGCTTTATATCTTTCAATAGTGCCATCACTATTAAACTTAATCTTATATACCCATTTGCATCCTACGGGTTTCTTTCCCTCGGGTAGTTGTACGACTACCCAAGTTTCATTTTTTTGTAAAGCTTGGAGTTCTTCTTCCATTGCTTTGCACCATATATATTGGTTGATTTTTGGCTTCCTCATAATTATTTGGTTCATTTTCTTTGGAAATTGAGGTCAAGTAAGTTTGATATTGGGGTGTCACATTTTCATAAGACAAAAAATTTTGGATTGGATATTTTAGCTCATATGTTACAAAATCCCGTAATCTAGTTGGAGTTCGAGGTGTTCGGTTTGACCTTCTCAATGGTGTCAATGGTGTTATTTCGGATTCCTCCCCCTCACTTTGAGAGGTCTCTTCTTCTTCCTCATTCTCACTAATTATTTCATTTTCGTTTTCTATTTCCAAATTTTTTTCTTCGGAATTGTAAAAAAATGGAAATGAAAACTCATTTGGTTTTTCTTTATCATTGGTCTCCTTTTCTAATATTTTGTAATATGGCTCATTTTCTTGGAATGTCACATTCCTTGAAATATATAGTTTTTTATTTTTCGGATCATAACATTTATAACCCTTTTTTTGAGATGAATAACCCAAGAAAATAGCCTTGATTGATGTATAATCTAATTTGTGTTGTTTATTTTTGTGCACATAGCATGTACATCCAAATACTCGTAAATGATCAATGTTGAGTTTTTCTTGGTAAAGGATTTCTAGTGGGCTCTTTAAATTCAAATTTGCACTTGGCAATCGATTAATTAAGTATGTTGCGGTGAGAACGGCATCCGACCAAAAAATTATTGGAACATTGTTTTGAAATAAAAGTACTCTTGTGACTTCTAGTAAATGTCGATTTTTCCTTTCCGACACACCATTTTGTTGGGGTGTATAAATACAAGTTGTTTGATGCAAAATTCCTTTTTGTTTGAAAAAATTTGTGAAATTTTGATTTATGAACTCCGTTCCATTATCACTTCTAAAAGTTTTAATTTTTGCATCATATTGATTTTCTACAAAATTATAAAAATCTTGAAATTGAGAAAATACTTCACTTTTATTTTTTAATAAGTATAGCCATGTAATTCTAGAAAAATCATCAATGAATATGACAAAATATTTGTAGCCATTGTATGATTCAATTGGAGCGGGGCCCCAAACATCCGAATGTATTAATTCAAAAGGATTTTTGCTTTTACAATAGGATAAACTAAATGGTAATCTCGTATGTTTTCCTAATTTGCAAATTTCACAACTACTACAATCTAGTTGTTTAAAATCAAAAATACATTTCAAAATCTTGTCGGAGGGATGCCCAATTCTCTTATGCCAAAGAGTACCTAATTCTTCTTCTTGTCTAATATTGAAGTTGCATTTTTCTTTACTCAACATATAAAGCCCATTTTCTAAAAATCCTTCACCAATGATACTCTTTGTTATCCATTCCTGAAAAATCACATTTTTGGAATTAAATGTAATTTCACAATTTAATTCTCGTGTGAGTTTACTAATGGATAACAAATTTGATGTACAACCTTCTACATGTAAAACATTTGGTATAATTTTTGAAAGGAGAGTGATTGAACCATTTCCTAATATTTCCATTTTTTCACCATTTGCGACAATTACAAATTGTTTGGTCTTAAAATTTTTGTAATTGGTAAGCAAGTTTTTATTTCCGGTAAGGTGATCAGTTGAACCTGAATCGAGTATCCAATTTGAATTTAAAGGATTTTGAGCAAGATTTGTAACAATACCAGTGGCCTTCTGGTTTTTTTCTTGAAGCATCACAGACAGCTGCGTGTAGAGTTGCCGCATCTGATCCAAGGAGGGTTCGGACTCTACATTCCTCTCTGGCGGGTCAGACCCTTCAACCCGCGTCTCTTTCTCTTTCAGCACAGCATATCCCCTTTTTTCTTCTTTTCTCTCTTCGCGAAAAGGCTCCCCCTGTCGCCGATCTCCCCCTCTTCCAAAGCCGCTGCCGCCGCCGCGCCTACCCTTTGGCCGAAGATGGGGGTAGAGGCACCAGCACTCTTCGCGCTTGTGTCCCTCTTTTTTGCAAAAATCGCAGCGGGTACTGCTTTCTCCCCGATTTTCTGGTCTAGGGTTAGGCCGAGCGGCGAAGGCTTTGGCTTCGGGGTTGTCAACCGGTTGAGGGTTCATTACTACGCGCCTTGTCTCCTCTCTTTCCACCATTCCGACAACCTCGTCGAGTGACGGCAGTTCACCCATGAGAAGGATCTGTGATCTTACCCCCTCATAGCTCGAATCGAGTTTGGCCAGGAAGGTGAAAATGTCATCCTGTTCATCTCGCTTCTTGATTTCTTCGAGGTCTGCTGTGAGGGGACGGTACACTCTAATCTCATCCTTCTTTTTTTGGATTTGGCTGAAAAGCTCGGTTACGGATTGGTTTTGCTGTTGTAATTGGTGAAGCTCTTGTTGAAGCTGGTAGACAAGAGAGTAATTTTTCTTTTTACCGAACATAGTTTCGGCTTTGACCCACATTTCTCGAGCTGTGTCGAGGTAGGTCATGAGATCAGAAATGTGAGGTTCCATTGATGCCAGCAGCCAGCTTATGACTAAATTGTCGCCTTTTCTCCATTCTGATATTGCCTTTCTTTCTTCTTCTGTTGGCTCAGCTGGTTTGGTAGCTTTTGGCTTTGATTTTTCACCAGTGACATGCTCGAATTTATCTCTGCCTATGAGGGCAAATGTCACTTGCCGTGACCAGAGATGGTAATTTTTGCCATTCAGTAGCACACCCGTGAGCTTCTCTGTTTGTTGTGCCATTTCTGGGTTTTTTGGTTTCTTTCAGGATTTGTTCTTTGGTAAGAATTGTTTGCTGTTGTTGTTGATGGAGATTGCTCTATTTGAGCTTGGGTTTTTTTTTTGATGATTTGTTGTACTGGTACAGTTCTTGTTATCTGTCCAGTGATTGGGTTGCCTATCTGGATTTTGATTTGGAGCAGGATCAAGTCCGCTCTGATACCATGTTGATTTTAAGAGTATTGCGGAAGATAAGAATTGCTGAAAGTGAATTCACTGTTGTATTGATTATGAGTATACAGTGTTGCTTAAATAGCAAAGAAAGAAAAAAGGAACGTTAGAAATTCTAACGGTTGCCTAGGATTGTACTGTAGCCTACTGTAGCCTATATTTACTAAAAAGGAAAAAAGTTGAGTAACTTTATTTTCTAAGTTTAGTTGCTCCTTTCTTCCTTCTAATAGCATATGATGAGTTTAAATCTGATGCTATTATTTAGTCCCTAAATCCTAATTATTTTCTACATGATGATCATCATCATCATCATGTAAGTGTAAAATGATTAGATGGATTCACATAATGTATACAGTGAAAATAAGTTTTAGGTGGCCGTATGGTAAAGTGCCCCTTTGAATTGGGGACCATGTTCATCTGGAGTTGCATGTGTGCATGAATTGAAGGCTTAATTCATACCGATAACCAATATTATATATATATGACTCAATGAGATGTACTTACATATATTGGTTACTTAATTTCTATAAGATAAATAAAAACAGAAGGAAGAAATATAATAAAGAATATATATATCCTTAATCAACTGAAATCTAAGTGGTCCAATGATAGTTGGCCAACCGTGGAAAAAAAATGCACGTACACATTAATTACTTAATTTACTGAATTAATTTCATAGAGATAGAGAAAGGTCAAAAAGGGCATATTCAGATTCTTCTCACCTACCGACCTCTGGTATGTGTGTACATGTGTGTACGTGTGTCCGGCTAACGTGCTTCATCTAGAACTTCAACAATATAATATACTTTTGGCCTCTCTATATATATATTTTTTTTAATTTTCAAATTCATTTACTATCAAGTCCAACAATCAAAATATATATGAAGAATTTTGTGCGCATTAATTTACTGAATTAATTTCATAGAGATAGAGAAAGGTCAAAAAGGGCATTCAGATTCTTCTCACCTACCGACCTCTGGTATGAGTTTATAATTAATTACTTTGTAGATCTCCAATTTAATTTTTGTGATAATTAATTATGGATGATCGTATGCAGATCTCTCCTAGCTTCTTCTTTTTTTTTTAATTTATATTGTTTTGTTTATAAGTTTACTTGTGGAAAAAAATTCACTTTTCTTTAAACACTATATATATATTAAGCATATATATCTAGCTAGACTGATTTTCCTTCTTTTGTAGTAGAGTACATATCCATATCCATATCCATATCTTTATTCAGGATCTAATATTACAATTATTGATTTTCTTAATTGTAGAATAAAACTCTTGAATATATATTAATTGATTCATAATATAATCCCCTCATGATTAGATTTATATTATTTCAGTGAGGTTTCTTTTTTCGATTCAAATAATCACAAATAATTATACTAATTAAACTAGTGAATAAAGATAACACTTAAATGAAATTAACCTTCAAAATCCTCATTAATAACTCCATTAACAATGAAATGAAAACTCAAAAATCAAAACTAATACATTGTGCGCAACAAATAGTATATTTATACAATATATTATATGTTTATTGAAATTTTGAAAAGGTTTTTTTCTCTGTTAATAATATTATACAGAGCAAAATATGTTGTTGCTACATATTATTCAAATGCAAATTATATAAGTTTGATTCATGATAAATTTGTGAGAAGTAATTCATTATGTATGATGGATTAGAATCGTTTATAATGAGTGATCTCGTGCAATAAGCATGACAAAACTTGTGCAATTTTGAGTTGGTTGCATAGTGGACATGTTACCAATCATTTAAAAATGAATAAAACAAACAATTTTTATTTTTATATGTGCTTGAAGGATTGAAACTTTTAAAGAAATAGGTATTAGATGAACTGATGAATGTATATATATTTGGACACCTAATATACATATCACCAATTTAGTCCAAACTATTTGCTCGAAATGATTTAACATGCAAAATTTAATTAGGCACACTAATACATATTAGTGTCAAAACTACACCAGGGTCAAATAATAAATAATAAGATAAAACCATTTATTTGTGCTAGAGTCATAAATTTAATTTTTATATGTTATATTGAATCAAATCCTTAATTTATTATTGGAAGAGTTTGAATTATTAATCTATAGGAAAAATCTTAATTAATGTGTTACGGTAAGATAACAAAATTTATGTGTTATATATTGAATATTTTTTTAAAAGCGGATTTGTTGTTAAATTATTAAGTTTAATATTATTAATTAAAATAACTGCAGTTTCTTATATATTTGTAGCATTTTTTAAAAAGATTAAAATTAATACAACAGTAGTAGCAGCATGCATTTTTCAAAATCTCGAAATTAAATCATGATGATATGATATGTAAGATAAAGAAAAACAAGTAGTAGAATAATCAACCGATATATCGAAATCTAAGTGGTCCAATATATGTTAATTAATTGACCAACATGCATCTAAGTCCTTGAATTTTGTTAGACCTGGTGGTTGAACAAAATAAATTAACCATCTAAATATATTGACTATTGTGCTGCTCTGCTCACTGCTCACAATTAATTAATTAATTAAGATTGAATTATTAGTTGAAGAGTGGAGGGACTTAATTGGAAGTTAAGAACAGTTACCTTGGCTTGAATGGATATATAAAAGTAAGATTAAGCTACATATGGAGGACATATCGGCAAATGTATCTACCACGTGTCCACGTACCAACGAATCCAATCCTCCGAGGTGGAAGTAAGTAACCCAACGGACCGCTTTAATAGTCGTGCGGATTCTGATTAGACGGTCGAGATCCAAAGAGAAATATTGTGCTACCTTAGGATCAGGTGATCTCAAGTCCGTAAAGAGAAATATTGGTTGGTCTCTTAACTTAACTTAACTTTGGTCTGTTTTTCTCTCCCTCCGCCGCTCGGTGCATCCATCCATGGCAACTTCCAAACTCCTTCTCGTCGCCTTTTTCGTCGCTCTCTCCGTCTCCGTTGCTTTTTCCGATGAAGCGCGGGAGGAGGAGGAGACGACCAAGCTCCCGCTGGAAGAGTCGGATCCGGGTTTGAAACTCCAACTCGACCAGCTCCGATCCAAGATCCTCTCCTTAGGTTCCTTCTCTTTTTCATTTGTACGCTTTGGTTTCTGTTCTTGCTATGCTACGTTTGTCTCCTAATCGCAAATTATACTGTTTTTTCACTTTTAATGTTGGGATGTGAAGAGTCGAGCATAGAGGAGAGATCAAAGGAACTCAAGGGCAAGGATGAAGCTGCTTCCAAATTGAACAAAATTATCCAAGAAAAATCTGACAAAATCGCCTATTTGCAAAATGACATTGCTTTGCTCCAGGTTTACATCCTTTCTACTACTCACTACCTACATCAATCAATCAATCAATTATAAGTTAGTAATTACTGTTCAACTACAGAAACAAGTAGCGGCTGATGCAGCTGAGAAAGCCGGCAAGGTCGATGCTAAAACTGTTCAACTACAACAACAGGTACCTAAATAAAATCAAACATTTTGCATCCTTTTTCACATCTAGATTTACTCCATATAATGCATGAATGCAAAATTGATTCCTTGGTACCAAGTATTCAGCTATGGCCTTTTTTGCTTTACAAGGGAGGCAATGAATTAATTAGTGCATGAGTTATATAATTAATTAATTAATTAATATTACCTTTGCCCATTTTATAATTATTTGTGGAGATTGAGGCTTTGAAAAAGGAGGTAGAATCCCAGAAAAAGAAGCGAGATGCATTGGAAGCCCAATCAATTGTGTCTGAGGACAAAGCACGAGAGCTATCTGCCCAACTGGAATCTGTAAGTAATCTCTTTCACATCCTAAACGGTACAGTGATGTAACAAGTGATTTTAGATGCTATTTACAAATTAGAGAGAGACAGAGAAAGAGATTTGGGGGGAGGGATGAGGGAGAGACAGGGAGAAATCAAAATGGCCTAGCACATGCAGTGTAACTTGTTTTACCATATACCATTACTATCTGACCGAAAATATTACAAAGTATTTCTTTATTATGTCTCAGAATAATTTGTATAACAAGGGCTAACTTCTGATTGCTTTGTAGTTCAAAAAGACAAATGAAGAGCAGAAGAAAAGGATTCAGAAAACAGAGCGTGCTCTTAAGGCAGCTGAGGTATTTCTCTCATTTTTTAGTAAATTCCTGGAATTGGCCTTATTCCTGACCAGTAAGAGTAAATGTTCTCAGGCATTCACTATTACTTATTCTTCTTACACACTCTTTCTCTTTCTCTCTCTAAATTTGCTACCAGGAGGAGTTAATGAGGGCGCAACTAGAAGCTTCAGCTAAATTGAAGCAACTTCATGAGGTATTTTGTCTTTTTAATGTTGAACTTCTCTTCCAGTTATTGTTCTTTTAGAGATAAATGTCTCTTCTTTTCCTTTTTTTTTTCAATTCCTGCCTTCTAGGTGTAATATTCATCATCTTCTCATATAATTTTGTTTGTCTCTTTAAAATTATCTAGGTGCATGGTGCATGGTTGCCACCTTGGCTAGCAACAGAAATGACCCGTTATATGGTTAATTGCCTAGCACTATTATCTCTCAAAGAATTTAAACATTTTACAGAAAGCATTGCCTGATTTGAGATTTTTTTTTTTTTCGTGTGGGTAGGCGGTGATGTCTGCTGAATGGAATGAGCATGGAAAACCTGTGATGGATAGCTTCCTCCAAACGGTTTTTTTTTTTGTCAATCTTTCCTCTCCCGTTTTCTTTTATTTTAAGTATCAGCACTTAAGGTCCTTTTTAACAAAAAAAATGTGTAGGCAACAGAGAAATCAAAACAAGCGCAGAAATGGGCTGAGCCCCACTTGGAGACGGTAAAAACTGTAAGAGTTCTTTACTTATTTTAAAATATGCTCAATAAATCCATGATTAATCAAATAATCCTATCAGTTTATTATGTATGCTAATTTTGGGTATTTTTAATGTGAAATGAAGAAATGGTTACCAGCAGCGCAGGAGAAATGGGTGGTGCTAAAGACAAACACTGAGCCATACATACAACAAGTATCATCTAAATCGGTGGAGTTGTACAAGACAGCTAAGATCGCTACTGCACCTCATATTACCAAGTTTCATGAAGTTACTGCTCCACACGTTCAGGTAGTTAAACATTGTTTTTTTTTTATTATAGAAGTCAGAGCAAAAATAAACGACTGTCATTTACTTTGGTACTGCAGAAGGTGAAGAAAATATCAAAGCCGTATATTGACCAAGCTGCTGACCTCAGCCGGCCCTACGTTGAGAAGATCGCAGTTTTGATACAGCCCTACACGAAGCGGGCCGTGGTGACCTATACCACTTTTGTCAAGTCTGCCACCACATACCATCACCGGGTTTGCACTATTGTCTTGTTTAATTAATAAGATTTACTGTGGCTTGAAATATATGTAGCCTTATGGTGTGTTGTATCTTTTGAATGATTTGAAGGCTCAAGCTAATATAGGGGAATATCTAAACAAGCATGAATTCACAAAGCAGCTTGTCACCAAGGAGCTTATCTGGTTTATGGTAAGGAAAAGTGGCCTATTAGTTGTTTAATTTTTTTTTCATTTGTATTTTGATCCCTGTTTTATTAGTTAATTCTTATTCTCCTCTTTATCTTCTGTAGGCATCTGCTCTACTGGCCTTGCCTTTTTTCTTCGTGTATCGCATCTTGACTCAGATTTTCTGGTATGCTCTCTTCTGGCTCCTGAAACTTCTTTTCCTTCTGTGTACCAGTATGTAGTGTCATAATGCCATTGCAACAAGTTGCTTGATTAATATTTGTATTTTTTTTATTATTATTAATGCAGTGTGAAGAAACCAAGGAAGCAGACACGTAGTTCACAGGGAACCCATGGGGCCCGCCGACACAAAAGAAGGCATGCTGACAAGTAGAATTGGAACTATGTATTCCATTTGTATTATTAGATAAATATTATGTAAAGTTGGATCCACCAGCGCCAGTATTACAAAGGTATTATTTTCTAGTTGTTTTTACCGAGCTACATATTCAAAATGGTTTATTTCAAGAAGACAACTCAGAGATGTGTATTAGCAATGGAGAGGAGGTGCTGTGTGCTTGAAATGAGGAACTCTTTTTTGCTTTTTTGTTTTGTTATTTTGGGATTTGGGTAGTCAGTCAGGCAGTTTTGTTGCCTTTATAAATTACATAGACCTTGACATTCTTTGTTTGTTTGGGCTTGTTTACAATATACTTGTATTGTTTTTGTTCCTGTATTTGGTAGCTACTTGTTCCATTATTAGATTGTTGTTGCTTTGTTTTTGTATTTCATATAAGACGATTACATCAATCATCAATGAACAATCCCTACCACATCCCCAGAAAAATAAAAAAGCAGAATAAAATAGATGCTTCTAATAAGTATCATTTTTTCGGCCTACGGGCTGTGAATCACCGAAAAGAAGTATCATTTTTTGGAAGTTTTCATTCAGGATTCAATCCCTAATTTTTCCAAGTATTTTCTAAAATACTAATATGCTAGGACGGACTTAAAAATCCTACACTAAAAAAGTTGTTATCCAACTCAATTGACTAGCAACTATTTGAAACAAGAATAAAAAGGTAGGGGATCAATCTCAGTTGATCACCAACGACCAATAATTGACCAATAATTAACAGAATACACGTCTCTTAGATTTTTACAATTTAGCTATATTTACATTTGAGTCTCAATTATGTTTTTCTTTTTTTGTAAACTTTAATAACTCAGCATATAAAACTTAAATATATAAAAAAAAAAAAAACTATTAACTATGTTGTATGTCATTGTTTTGCACATACTTGATTATGACATTTCAAGCTTATTTTAAAAAACATAAAAAGTTTGTTCAAATTTTCTTATTTGAATAATTCCAAAAATTGGGATTAAAATAGTGAAAAAGTTGTAATCATATTGTATGGTTGGAGAGAAAATAATATTATGAGCAAGAGCTCCATTAAATCCTCTCCGTTTTATAATTGAGAAGCCTAAATACAATGATTTAAGATTAAGTAATTAAGGTAGATAATAGAAGGAAAGAGAGCTGAACGCCTGAACCGCTGCTGCCCGTTCGTGTCCCTTTCTTCTTTCCCACCTCTAACACTTTCTCTCTTTTTCTCTTCTCTCTCAGTTCCAAGTTCCCAAGGCCAAATTGGGTATGTATGTAATTATGTATTGCTTCCTCACAATTTTCCTTTGTAATGATTACAATAATCATTGGTTTTTTTGTTCCTTTCTTTCTTTCTTTCTTGTGCAAGTAACAAAAACAAACCTCGTTTTTTGTTATTTTCTAAACTTATTGGTAAACCAACGGAGTATCTCTGCTTACCCTTCAATCAATCGATTCAATCAATTGGTATTCAGCTCTCAATACCACTTCTGATTGCTATCCTTTGTAACAATATATGAGGTCAGTTAAATTGTTGCCTGATTGATTGAGTGATTTATTACTTACTATTTATTTATTTATTTATTTGTCAATCCTGTATTAGTGTTATGAGAGAAGAATACGGCGAAGAACTGATCGGAACACTTCCCGATCATATCCTCATCGAGATTTTTGTCCGGTTGCCGGTCTATCAGTGGGGCTCAGTTGCCAGTGTGAGTAAAAGATGGGGTGGTATTTTCAGAGGAGACCATCTGTGGCAAACTGCTATAGCCCGTATGTGGCCTACAGCAGTCACCAGGAAGAGATGGCCTGGTCCCATCCCTAGAAGCTCAGGTCGCAGGTCAGTTTTGTAATTTCTCTCCTTTTTAATCTTAATTCTACAATTAGACCAAATTGGGTCTCAGGTGTTGTTGTTTCAGTCCTTGCTACCAGATTATCAGACTCAGATCTGGACTGATATCATTGCAGTAATTTCCTGCTAATCTTTTTTTCTTTTTGAACTAATTCATTTTCTATTGTAGGAGATTTATGGCATTATATGTAAGTAAAAATATAGTTGCATCGGGCAGTGAGACTGACGAACTCATCGGCCATGCTTATCTCTATTTGAAAGAACAACTGGACCTCTCCAAAGCTCCTCCTCCTTCCAGTATACTTCATGGCACAATGATAGGTTTCTTTTTTATATATTTAATAGCTTGTAATTCTATTTCTCTATATCTCGACTGATAACTGGTTTTTTTTTTTGGGGTGTACATTTACTACGCATGGTTCATTACTTGACTTCTTTTGATCCCATTCTGTGTTTGTTGTTCTTCTTCCTTTACAAAAATAGATCAATTTATAGCATGTGGAAGGTCGAGAGATGGGGCCCACAAGGTGGTGTCGGAAATATGGGTAGCTGTGATAAACAATTTAGAAGAAAACCATCATACTTTCTTACTCCTAAAACACCTCGCTCAAGAAGGAGATGTAAGTTTTACTTTACATGCACCAGTAGGAACTCAAAACAAAAGTCTCTCGCTCACGGTTCTAACTTTTTTTTAATTTTTTTGAATTTTATGTAGCTGTTCCTACCATACCCTTACTCAAGATCATATGAAGTGCTTTGGAGAGTATATGACAAACTATTCACAGATTTTAGGGATTGCTTTAGCCATACCGATTACTGCAACTTGCTAGGTTTTGCCAAATCAAGGTTCCAAATATTGCCTTCTACTTGGCTGGGTTATTAGTCGTTTGTTTGGGGCCCGCTTGGCTGTCTGATATGTGATCCATGTTTTTGCAGAAACATTTCACATTGCTAGATTGTGATGGTATCTAAGATGAACTTTTATATCATATAAGGTTGAATGTAATTAAAACTTCATCAATAGATTTGAAGGAACTAGTTAAGTACCAAGTACCAATTGGAACATTGAAGAACTTCAAGCAGAACAGATAAAATAAACATACTAGCTATATTTAGAATAGCATTAGTTAATTTCTCTAATGTTAGCGCTGATATGAAAAAAAAAAAAAAAAAATAGGATATGTAGTTGGTATATGCGGCTACATGTAGGACCCCTATTATGGATTTGGGATTGCATCATGCCATCATCTGTAGTCATTTTTCCTAATGCTTGCATTGCAGTTGCTGGCATGTCAGAGCACAGTTCTAATTCTACTGGTTAATTAGAACTTGTCAGCTCATTCAATACATCTGACAGGGACCAAAAGATGAATATCATTTTTTTTAATTGAAACTGATGATCATGTTTTGATTTTAATTGAAACCGCAAGCTAAAATCAGTTGAAACCTCGAGGTGAAATTTCAGTTGATTGAAGGTGAAAGATAAAGTTTGATTTTTTAATTGAAAGTGATATGAGGTCTCAGTTTTGAACTGATAATAAATAAATAAAAGTAACTTTTGATTTCCAAATTAAAATAAAAAATTCGATTGTATCTAGTTAAATAAAAACTTGGTTTTGGCTTGAAACAGAATGTTGAGATTTCACTTTTGTATTGAAAAACCAAAAGATGGAAGTTGAATTTTGGTTTTTTAACAGTTGAGATGCCAGTCTGTAATTAAAACTGAAAACTTGAAATTTTAGTATAAAATAAATATGCAAGTATGTATCCAGCATTTACCTAATAACTTGGTACTTTTGCGACTTGTTGTTTCGTTCAAATTATAAATTTTATGCTACCTATCAAGAAAATATGTCAGCAGATAAGAATACAGTTTTCTTCTACTTGTTGTTTTAATCTACTGTACCACTCTTTAAACTATAAAAAATAAAAATAAAAAACATTGAGATCGCGAGTTTGTATGGTATTTCATTGAATAATTATTTTCCACTTTAAATGGTGTATATAAATTATGCAGATTAAAATTAGTAATAACAAACATTACAGCAGTATAACATAAAGATTTGATTTCTCCATCGAAGTATTTAGTTAATCAACCATGCATTGTATATATCTTTTATAAGTTCATACAAAATAGCGAGCACTAGAGTATAAGATAAGAATTATCAGGTAAAAAAATATATATATATCAGGATGTTACAGAATTCAATGAATTTGTTTATCAAAAGCATTACAAATTTTCTACATATTCATTCTTGTCTCCTGGTAGAAACATAAATCATATTTTACCAAAAGAAACCAATTATTTGCAAGAAAGAAATCCCTGTCTAAAGCCGAGTATTTGGAACATAACCTTGTAATCTCATATCCCAAACCAACAAATCAATCATTTGATAAATATCCCCAACCCGACAATGCAATTCATCTCCCGCATAAAACTCTTGAACTTGACCAGAAGTCTCAATCCAGCTACAACCCGGTGTTTTAGTGACACCTCTTTGTCTCATCAACCCTCTCATTCTAGCACACTCCTCCATCTTATTAGACCCCTCATACATCCTCGATGAAACCACATAATTCCATGAATTACTCGGTTCAATCTCCAAAAGCTTCTCTATCACCTTTTCCCCTACTTCCAAACATTGCCGCTTACGGCAAGCGGCCAATAGCGCACCCAATACTACGGCATCAGCTTTGTCCCCCATTTGTTCGATAAAATGCCATGCTTGCTCTAAGTGACCAGCCCGGGCCAATAGATCCACCATGCATGAATAATGCTCCTTTTTGGGACTTACATTGAATTCGACTTGCATTCGATCAAACCATTCACGACCTTCTTGTACCAAGCCGGCATGCACGCAAGCAGACAATACACTGATAAATGTGATATCATCGGGGCAAATTCCTTGCTCAATCATTTTATGAAACACTCTAATGGCATGTTTCCCTTGACCGTTGAGCGCTAAGGCAGATATGAACGCGTTCCAAGTGGCATCATTCTTATGGGGTATTTTATCGAACACTTGAATGGCACCATCGAGGTGACCACACTTGCCATACATGTCTATTAAAGCTGTACCGACAAAGACATTGTCATAGAGGCCATTGTTGAAAGCATAAGTATCTAATTGTTTGCCTAGGTCTAGGGCTCCAACCGATGCGCAAGCAGACAAAACCCCAACAAGGGTTATTTTGTTAGGGCTCACATTGGATTCTGTCATGTTATGGAAAAGAGCAATGGCTTCGTTGGACATACCATTTTGTGCATACCTGTTAAAATCTGATCAAATGAAGATTAAGTTTTGCTGTAAAATCAAAAAGATTGTAAAATGCAGTAAGCAAGCATACATACCCTGTGATCATCGTATTCCAAATAAAGTTGTCTTTATTACGGACAGAATCAAAGACACGTCTGGATTCCTCCAGAACGCCGCACTTGGAATACATAGTGATCAAGGCCGACCCGACAAATGATCCGATTTCCCATTTTTTTTGTGGCCTGTGAAGATAGGCCTCGAGCCATTTCCCGGTTTGTAAATCACCGAGGTCACCACAAGCAGCCAAGACGCCAAGTAGAGTGACATCATTGGGGTCCCAGCCGTGAGAGAGCATCTGCTTGAAAAGGCGCATGGCCTGGTCAGGGAAACCCATTTTGACATAGCCGGAGATGATGGAGTTCCAGGAGACCAAATCCTTGACAGGAATTTGATCAAACACCTTACGTGCGGAGACGGGCTGACCGCACTTGGAGTACATGGTGATGAGGGAATGCAGGGTATGAGGGTGGGAGAGGAAACCATGCTTGGCAGCGAGGGAATGAGCGGATTGGGCGAAATGCAGATGATTAAGATTAGCGCAGGAGAGAAAAAGAAAGGGGAAGGTGTAAGAGTCAGGGGAGAGAGAGGAACGGAGGAGGAGGAGGAAGTAGCGGAGGGAGAGGGAGAGGAGAGGAGAAGACGCCGAGGTGGCGAGAGTGCGGATGAGGAGGTTGTAAGAATGAGTAGTAGAACTAGTAGAAGTAAGAAGGGAATGAGCGTAGGAAAGAGAAGAAGAGGTGAGAGGGAGGGAGAGGAGATTGGAGAGGATCCTGATGTTGTTGGAGCAATTAGAACTAGAACTAGAACTAGAGATGATGATTAGTCGGGCGTGGATCTGCCTGAGAGACGAGAGAGAGAGGAGGGATTTGCACTCGGAAAGAAGCCGGAGCACCACATTTGGATCTGCTGTTGGAGCGTAACCGTCGGATCTAAATTTAACCGTTCCTATGAATCCCATTTCATTTGATTTTGCTTGAGACTTGAGAGAGAGAGGGCCCTGCACTGCCCCGTGACTCTGTGAGGGATCAGGATGTGATCATGTGATGTTGTTTACTTATTTTTCATTTTTACTTGCTTTGGGAAATGAAATGGATCTCCATTCTCCACTTCTCCACTTCTCCAGGGAAGGGAAGGGACGGAAGGGAAGGGAAGGGAAGGGAAGGGAAGGTCATTAAATTTTGATTTAGAAAATGGATTTGTCGAGTACTACCTAGTAACTAGTCTAGTACGATAAAAATGAGAAAAACCCCCCCACCTTCACCTCCTCTCCTCTCACTCTCACTCTCCCACAACAAAAACCCTAACCCCTCGTCACTCGTCCCCACATTTGATTTCCTCCATTTCGTTTTCTTCTAGAAACTAGAGACTACATTTCCCTCCCTTCCCTTCCCTTCCCTTCCCTTGTGATCAGTTAGTTCATCGATCACCATGGATTTGTTCAAGATCGCCAGATTCAAGAAAGCACCCAAGACTCCCACTAAACAAAATGTCAATTCAAATCCAAATCCTAATGGAACTGAGAATGAGATTGAAACCCATAATACCATTACCACCCCAGCAATGCAATCCAACGACATTGAGGAGGAGGAGGAGGAGCATGATGAAGACGAGGAGGAGGATGATTTCATCACCAACGAGGTGCAGAGGAGGCTCAAGGAGCTCAGTAAGAACAAATTCATGGTTGCCATCCCCGAGGTTGCAGGAGAGGCGGGAGAAGATGATCCTGAGGCGGAGGACGAGGAGGAAAGCAGCTCCGGCACTGCCAGAGATAAAGACTGGCTCGATTCTGCCGACTTTGGATTCGGATTGGAGGGCTTGAACGCCTGGCTCTGCGGCTTTGATTCTCTCTATGACAAGTACTGTCAAAGAATGCTCTTCTTTGATCGAACCATTGCCCAACTCCTCCACCAAGATCAAGGTATCAAATACATAAAAATCCCTTTCCCTTTCACTTTCATTGCTTAATTCATTCAAATGGTTTCCAACATCATTCATTAATTAAAATTAAATGATGTATAGGATCACTTAACATCCCCAGAAAGTCCCCAAGATCCTCCTCCTCAGCAAACAAGCTTGCATCCACCCTCCGCAACCTCTCCTTCAAGCGAAGAGACCAGTCCGAAGACACAAATCCACAACCCGACCAATTAGACTCACAACCCGACCCGTACCAAACCCTAGAAACTGCCTATGTGGCACAACTCTCCCTCAGCTGGGAGGCATTACACTGTCAATATGCCCACCTAAAGCTCAAGATTTCATCTCAGCCTGACAGCTGCATCTCCTATAGCCATGCAGCTCAAGCCTTCCAGCAGTTTCAGGTTCTCTTGCAGCGCTTTATAGAGACCGAGCCGTTTGAACCCGGTTCACGTGTTGACATTTATACCCGTTCGCGCGCTCATCTCTCCAAGTTGCTACAAGTCCCAAATTTTCAAGGTAAATTTTGCTATAAATTCAGCAGGTTGCAAATTTGTAATTCATGGTTTCAAAATCTGAGCCAAACACATGCATTTGGTTCTAGTGGAAAGCTGGTCAAATTGTTTACATCCCTACATATTTTGAGTTAGACGGGTCTCAACAAGTATATATTTCCAATATTATGTATGTATGTAAGAAGCATGCATGCAGTAAACATACCTGACAGACCTTTGTTACCTCTAGTTGCCTTTTCTAACTCCTTCCTATACAGAGAAAAACATTGTTGAGTTTTAATGTTATCTATAATTACCAAATTAATGAGAATTAAAATGGGTTCTTATTCTTAATGTCTATTTGGGATGCAATAAATTTTTGTAATGTGGTTTATGATCGGAGTGCAGGTCTGGATCGGGAAGATCGAGCAAGAGATGAGAGTGAACCGGCTGTTGTTGCAACCGATCTTGTCAAAGTACTGGAGGAGTCCATTTTGACCTTTCGGCTCTTCCTAAAGAAGGATAAGACAAAATCAGGTGTGCTTTTGGGGGCCCATAGCACTGCTGGGAGCTCTCTTCACCAGGTTCAAGCCTCTCTGGACAAGGTGTAGCTTTTCTCCTCTTTTATATCATTGCTGGCATTAATTGCGTCCAATTTCCTTTTCGCCTTGTTGTTTAGCCAGTAACATATACTAAAACAAACAAACAATATTTACTTGAAATGATGTTGCATGAGGGTACTGAAACCAGCCGGCCCTTTGTCAGTATGAGGTGATTTTGAACTGCTGTTAATTAAATAAAATACTAAAAAAGAGAAGGGGGACTAACTGATGGTTTGAATTATGATGATACTGTACATTGGCAGAAGGAGATGAGGGTGAAGGAGTTGTTTAAGAAAAAGAAGGGGTGGAAAAGCAAAACATGGCCAGGTTCGTCAGAGGAGGTGGAGCTGGTATTTGCGTTAATCGACATAAAAGTTGTTGCTAGGGTTTTGCGCATGCCTCAGCTTAGCAAGGAGCAGCTGCTCTGGTGCGAGGAAAAAATGAGTAAAATTGATTTATCCAGGGATAGCAGCAAGCTGAGAAGAGATGTTTCTCCCATTCTCTTCCCTTGTTGAATTAGTGAGACACAGACACTGTTGTATTTTGTATTTTGTAGTTTGATCCCTTTGGAAAGTGAAATAGCTTGTAAAAGCCCTCTTGCAGCCCTCCTAATGGCTTCTGTCTGCATTTTATTTTTGTCCTGCAAAATTGCTTTGGCATTATATATGTGTAGCAGGACTTATTAACTGGTAAGGGAAAAAGAAATGCACCAAATCCTTCTTCTGTATGTATGTAATTAATTGATTTCAGAGTAGTTAAGAAGAGGGGATGAATTTGCATGCCATGAGATTCCCTCCCTTTTTTTTTTATTTTAGAAAAGAAAAAGGATGAAGAAATGATCAGAATAAAAAGGGGGTTTAGGATGTTGATTATTATGATGTAGGGCATGTGTAGATTGAGAAGTGAATTGCAAAAGTTGAAGGAATGCCATATATTGTCAGGTCAGGTCAGGTAAAGAATTCAAGATCAGGTCGGAGTGGGTCCCAACTACTGACAAGCTTTATTTTGATCCTGTCTGAGTTGAGTTCTGAGCTGACACTAAATCAATCAAAAGAGAAGACTGAGAAACTAACGAACATATGATATCCCGTGCTTGTATTTATTTATTTATTTATTGTTACAAGTCCCTTAAATTTATGCGCGGTGCAGTAATTAATTGGTTCAATGCTTTCCATTGGAAAACATTAATTGCTTTTCTAATATCAATACATACTCCCAACAATGGCCTCGTAAAATATAGATAACAGAAGCATATTTTTTATTGGAGAATTTTGTGCTCCGATTTCATGAAATGGACGATTACTGGATTGAGTTTGAGTTGAGACGTTTCATGTTTATTAGGCCTCTCTTCTCTGCCCAACAGATATAGATATAGATATTGAGACTAGAGAGGATTTATTAAGCGATTTCTTAGATATTCTATTTTCTTTTCTGGGGGTCTGTGTCTGTGTCTGGTGTGAGGACTGGAGAATGGAATGAAATCAATATTAACATGCATATAAAAGCAAAAGGGGTAAACTGGTAAAAGAGAAAGGCTTAAATAATTAATTGTTACCATTTCATAATCCAAGGACAGATCTAAACCTGCGCCAGCACCTCCGTACGATAAGTTGTCAATTTTGTCATTCACTTGATAAATTTTATTGTCTGCCATACGAATGTACTTTTTATTATATGAAATTAAACATCGATATTATGAGAATCATATGGTATGTACTTTTATTATATGAATGAACAATGACATGCATTAATTAGTTTTTGGTGGTATGTGAATAAACTGTACATGCATTAATTAGTTTTTGGTGGTATATGAATATATATATATATATATACACATACATAATAGAATAGGCAAATAGGAGGCATCAATTAGGTTTAGGCTCTCTATTTAATATTTATAGTGAAACGGGTTTAGAGATTCCTTTTCCCAAGTAGCAAGTAGCTAATCTTCTCCAGTGAAAAGTAGAAGGGCGCGCATAAATGATAAATCCAAGGACAGATCTAAACGGGTTTAGCAAGTAACTTGACTGTAAAGAGATTTATTACTATTACTATTCTAATCTAATCTTCTCCTGTGAAAAGTAGAAGGGAGATTTATTACAAATAAAATAAGAGAGTACGGAGGGAGGGAGGGAGTAATGATGAGAACATTGAGAAAAAGAAAGGAGATGGAGATGGAGATGGAGATAGATAAGATTCTTCTTGCTTTCTTTGTTTGAATAATTGAATGGAAGAGATCAGAGAGCACCCTTCCCACTTTCCCAGTTCCCTCCCTCCCTTCTTTTATATATTATTTCTATATTTATAAAAAGGTCCACATTTTTTTAGCAATAAGTTTTATCATCAACAATTTTGCTTGTTTAATATATTCTTGGGAAACTAAGAAACATATATAGACTATAGTTGCTTTTAATTTGTCTTATGCGCTCAGGTTGTAAGCCGTAAAGCAAATGAAATGAAATTATTTTCCATACCTAACCTAAAGTGTAAAGATTAAAGTTTGTTTACTTTGATTCATAAAAAGATACGAGTGAGTAAGACTTAGATGTTATGGATAGCATAAAACCTTCCGTGTTATTGCTTCAAAAATCTATCGTATAAACTTCAAACTTCGATTTAAGAGCTCAATAATTTGATTATATAATGAGCTTGTAGAATACTAATTTTTACTTCTTCTTTTTTGAAAAAAAAAATTTACTATTTTTTATGATTTATGAAAGATATCAAAAAATGGTTTAAAAATAAAAGAAAATTGTCAATATTTTAGGCCATTTTTTGCCATACGGAATGCCTTATACTATCCATAGCAGTGTTGTAAATAACGGTATGCGCTCGTCGGCCGGATGGGGTACCGCTAAGTGATTAATCGGTATGCGGTCGATTAATCAGAATTAATTATGCAGCCGATTAATCATTTTCATTAAAATTATGTGTATATATTCATAATTTATTAAAAATAATTTATTTAACTCATCAAACTTATCAAATAAAATTAATTTAACTTAATTTTATCATTATAACATGACACTACGCTTATTTATTCTTAACAACACATACACATTTTACAATTGTAAGTAACACATTTATTTAATGCAAAAATAAATTCGAAAGTTAAGCTTTTTCAAATACTAATAATATATTATTTGAAAGAAATGAAACATTTCAACATAAAATCACTAAATTTAGTTTATGATAACAACTTAATTTCATATATGAACATGTCGTACTAATTGAAAAAATTACATTAGTAAGTAAGAAAAACATATGCTATATAAATAATAGAAGAATTAATCAATTTCCAAATAAGTAAGAAGAAAAAATATATATAAAAAATATTGGATGTATATCCAAGTACAAATAAAACTACAATACAGTATCACAGAAAAAAAAATAATGTGAAAATAAATATTTACTGGAATAAACAGGAATAATCGGTCAATTAATCAGAAAAATCCGTTAATAGACCTCTGATTAGTGTATTCGTAATGGTTTAGCCGCCGTTAATAATTAAACGGGCATTTAATCGGCCGTTAAGACTGTTTTTTACAACACTGATTCATAGCACCTAAGCCTTACTCAAAAGATATTTCCAAAAAATTTGAAGTCCTTAGGCCAAGTGTATAGATAGAATAAAGTACGGTGGAGGGGTCAAATGGCAATTGTGAAGGACATGGAAGGACATCTATCTAATATATCTAATTTATCAACTAATAGTATCCGTTAATTTGTTTCAAATTGCATGCAGCAGCATCTTCTTTTTCTTTCTTTCTCTTTTCTTTTCTTTTTCTTTTTTATTGGAGGGCCAACCAACTAAGATATGACTTTTTTTCCTCTCTTTTGGAAATTCCCATGCTAATGTCTAATGTCTGCTGGTTGCTGCTTCCCTTTCATTTTCACTTGCTATACTTTATACCACTTTCCACTTTTCATATCAATCAATCTAGGTTTCCCCGAAATTTTTATTAATATCCAACATTAATAATTAATTTCACAATCTACACCTTCTTCGCTCGGACTTCCAAAAGTGATCAAAACGGAAATTTTGTTCTCGGTTTCAAGCTCTCTTTCCGCAAAAAAGAGATCTCGGTCCCAGGCTCTGTAAAACCGGAGAATAAATTTCTGGTTTTAGAAACCAGAGATTAAATTTCCAGTTCCATCAATAGAAACCGGGAACAAAATTTGCGGTCTCGGAGTTCTTCCTATTTAATGAAAGGCGCACCACCTCTCTCCCTCACAGCGCACCCTCTCTCTCCCTCACATCTCTCTTTCTCTGATCTCCCTTTGTCTCTTCTTGTTCGATTAATTGGAACTTCAATTCAGGTATTTTTAATATTTTTATTTACTATTTAATTTAGAAAATAGTAAAGTAGTTTAGGATATTTTAAAATGGTTTAGAATATTATCCGAATAATTTAGAAATTTCAAATTAGTTTAGAATATTGTCTGAATAATTTCAAAATTCCAAAATGGTTTAGAATATATATATATATATATATATATAGAGACTGGCTAATGTCATAACGTTATAACTTCGGCTGAAGTTATAACGAGTCATTTTTGCAATTTCAAAATCCAAACAACCGATCCGAACCGTTCAACATGTTCTAAATATTAAAATGTGCTTGGAGACTAAATTTTACATTTTTTGGAATTTTTTTACTATTTATTAAGCCACTTTGAAAATACTGATCCGGTGGTCCAGAAAATTTTACTGTTTTTTACTGTTTACAGTAGATCTGCGATTTTCAAAGTGGCTTAATAAATAGTAGAAAAATTCCAAAAAATGTAAAATTTAGTCTCCAAGCACATTTCAATATTTAGAAAAAGTTGAACGGTTCGGATCGGTTGTTTGGATTTTAAAAACTAATAAACGACTCGTTATAACTTCGGCCGAAGTTATAACGTTATGACATTAGCCGGTCTCTCTCTCTCTCTCTCTCTCTATATATATATATATATATATATATATTCCCGAAATTTTTTTAGTTACCACGGAAGAAAATCGAAATTAAATTAATACCACCGGTTACCATTTTTTTCCATTCATACCACCCACGCGGACTGGGGAGGCGCACCAAATTAATTTTTTGGTGCGCACCCTTAGTAAGCGCACCAATTTTTTTTTTTTTAGTTCTGTTCTGAATTGTTTGAAATTTTTGGACTAAATTGAACTAAAAATTACTACAACAAATTATACATACAATATGAGCAGCGTTTTGTACTAAGTAAATTGGTGTGCAAATTGCTACAAATTATATGCACAATTCGATCAACATTTTATACTACAAATTATATGCAGAACAGAAAAAAAAAATCTAGTCTAAAAATTTCAAACAATTCAGAACAAAATTAATAAAAAAAAAAGTTGGTGCACTTAATGAGGGTGCGCAAAAAAAAAAATAATTAAAAAAAAATAATTTTGGTGCGCCTCCCCAGTCAGCACACCAAGCGGTGCGCTTCCCCAGTCCGCGCACCAGCCCAATTTGGTGCGCGAACTGGGTCCGCGTGGGTGGTATGAATGGAAAAAAAGTGAGTTGGATGGTATTAATTTAATATTGATTTTGTGGGTGCTAACTAAAAAAATTTCGGTATATATTCTCACTTAATTAAAAATAAAAAATATGAAAAAAGAAAATATAAGACCTCTGATCATAATAAATAAGAAGAGAACATAAAGTCATATGTTGATGATGTAACAATAGGTAAAAAAAAAAAATTAAAAGTTGCAGTGTAGTTTTGACTATTATCGTACGTCGTGACAAGAAGCTAGAAACATAAAAACATGCATATGTGATATGTGATATGTTCTTTTTTTTTTGAGGGAAAGGCCGTAGAGTAGGCATCTTCTTTTTGACATGGAAGAAAGGCATCGATCATATATGCATGTTTGTTCTCTTCATACTCCATACGTATAGTTATAGTATAGTCTATAGATTTAAGTTGAAATGATTTTAATTAATTAATTAATAGCGAGTTGATGACATGACAGCAACATCAAAGTATCAAACATTGAATTGAATGCTTGGTGGTGCAAGTGGTGCTGTGCTAATGAGGCCAAAACATATATTGCAACTATTACTCCCATGAACCCATGATCCCATTCCCCTCCCTTGCTTGGTATTCTTGTAATTTTACATATTTCAGAGGCCTTTAATTCAGACATGCTTATTCTCTTTCTACCTTTTTCTCTCTCTCTCGTATGGCTGGTCTACTACTACTAGTACTACTGGTACTAAATACTGTACCAGTTCCAGCACTACCTCTCTCTCTCTCTCTCTCTCTCGTGTAAATTTCTTTTTGACCGTTGCGCTCTCTCTTACTCGTTCTATCTCTTTCTCTCTGTGCAAGTGTGCGAGTGTGCGAGTGTGTAATAAGCTTCGTTCCATCTTCACAGCTGTGTGGGTGTGGGTGTGGGTGTGAAGGAAGACCCAGGCCAAACTCAAAGTCAGGTACAAAAATAAAATAGCTTTCTCTCTCTCATTTCTTTATTTTTGTAACAAAAGATAAGATACGATAATAAGATAATCACTTACTTTCCCATTTTTTAATGTGAAACCAATTTCCCATCTTCTCCTTCATTCACACCATATATATTCTTATTCCTTTTTCTTTTCTTTTCTTTCTCCAACAACAATAAGAAGAAGAAGAAGAAGAGCAGCTTTACTTTACTTTTTTACTTTTTCATTTAATCAATACTGCTTCCTGCATACTGCATCCCTTGCCACTTGCCAGTACACAACCAGAAACACTGTACAATTCAGAATTCCAAGATTTCCTTCCTTCATTCATTCATTCATTGTCCAATTTAATTCAATTCCATTCACTTCAAATGTTCAATTCAATTTAACTTCTGTCGGACCCCCCTCCACTTTTCTTCAATTCTCTGCTCTGTCCTTTAGCGAATGGTTGGGTTGTGTTGTGTTGTCCATAGAATAGAAGAACATTAAAAGCTCTCTCTTGTTTGCTTCTCTTTGCTGCTTAGCTAATTAGCAGCCTTACCTCCTTTATTTTTCATTTCCACTACCCCTCTATTTTCTTAATACTATTCTTTTGCCTTTCTGGTTACTTCTATCTACTAAAGAGGTACTTCAGCTTTACTTTGCTGCTATCACCTACCGATCCATATATCATCAATTTGCTTTCTTTCAATTCTACAATTATAAGGTTTAGATTTTAGAATACTATGTTGCTCTGGATTTTTTTTTTTTCTTAGCTTTTGTTCATTACTTCCCCTGCTTACAAAGTTACAGTATGAAATGGTTACTGTTTTTTTGCCCTTTTCACTTGTCCTTGATTTTTTTTTTTCTACTTCAATTTTCATGGCTTAAATGTGAAATGAAAACTTGACCATCTCAATTCATTTAACAGGCAACTCCAACAGCTATGAAGAAAACTTGAATTTTCTGAAAAGGGAAATGGGATGTTCGGCTTCAAGGCTAGATGACGCAGAAGCAGTGCAACTTTGCAAAGACCGAAAGAATTTTATAAAAGAAGCCCTCGAACAAAGATCGAAATTCGCATCAGGACACATTGCATATATTCAATCCTTGAAA
This sequence comes from Carex littledalei, assembly GCA_011114355.1. Taxonomy (NCBI): domain Eukaryota; kingdom Viridiplantae; phylum Streptophyta; class Magnoliopsida; order Poales; family Cyperaceae; genus Carex; species Carex littledalei. The sequence goes on from CM022082.1 coordinate 1,891,201, forward strand.
AGGGTCTCCATGGCTATTAACAGATTCATCAATGGAGATTACAAACAGGAATTATTGTTACCTTTCGATCCATATATAACACCACCTCTCCTTTCAAAGAAGCGACCAAGTCTTGAAATTCACCCCGAAAAAAGAAACTTTCATGTAGCCAAGTATTTACGGTCAGAGGGCACTACATCGATCTCTGTGCATGAGCGCCCCCCGCCAGTTGAGACCATAAGAGTTGAATCTCATTTTGCAATGGGTAATGGCAATGCCGATTTTAGGTACATGAGGTCTAGCAGCCATGCACCGGTAACTGTGCAAGAGAGGCACCAACCAGCCGAGGCCATAAGAATCGAATCGTACTTCCCAATGGAGAACAATTATGGCATTGATGGTTTCATTGATGCGTCGAGTTACAGTAATACGGCAGCTTCTTCATCTTATGGTAACGGGTCGGGTGTGGATAGCTATCCTCCTCCTTCACCGCAAAACTCACATTGGGACTTCTTTTGGAACCCGTTCTCTTCTCTGGAAAATAATTACACATACCCTAACCCTAGTTATAGTGGTTACGACAGGATTATCAGCGATGATGATGTGGCGGGTCTACAGCGGGTGCGGGAACAAGAGGGTATACCAGAATTAGAAGAGGATATAAATTCAGTTGAAATGGAATCAGCTGAAGAATCAGTTGAGGAGGAGGGAGAGACAATAGAAGATGAAACTGAAGGGGAGTTTGATTTCAGAATCAACAGTCGAGAATCGGGCTTCAAATCAAAACCTGGTGACATGTGTAACGGTTCTATTCGTAATAATAACGTAAAGCAAGAGATGAAAGGGTTTCAGAATAAAGGCATGGATAGTGTGGAGGTGGTATCAGAGGCAAGTAGAGGGCTAGATGTCAAATTAAAGGGAGAGGAAAGAAAAAAGAAGGAATTGGTAAGAGACTGTAAAAAAGAAGTAGAGGAGAGTAAGCCAGGATTTATGATTTACATGAATAGGAGACCTTTATGTTTGGCAGAAGTGATGAGTGAGATTGAATTGCAATTTGAGAGAGCTTCTGATGCAGCTCATGAGATAACGGGTTTGTTGGAAGCGGGTCGGGTTCAATCAAATCAACTCTGTTCCACTCCAAGTGATCTTGCTGGTTTGTTTTTTATATTACTTTATTTTTGGACCTTTGTTTCATCTTTTATGTATGGCTTCTTAGTATAAATGCGATATTTTGGATTGTAGCACCAGTATCAGTAATCGGATGACAGACAATAATATCTTATTGGTACAAAAACTAATAACAAGCTAAAACTAAATTGCAATATGCCAGTTTCCAGGTAATGATACCTATAGCAGAACTAAGCCCGGTGCCAGTTTTAGTTTGGTAACCTATGTAAAGGTAATATGCCTGTAAACAAGATTTTCTCTCTGTCTTGTTTGTTCATGTCTGGCTGCAATAAATTAATATAAGTTTTATTTTTTTTTATTATTTAATTGAAGCTAAAATGTTAAATCCGGTTGCATTGTTTCGGTCGGGTTCATCTCGTTCGTCATCTTCTCGTTTTTTTATGGGGTCGACCAGCTCCAGAGAGGATGCATTTGATACGAGCAGCTGCTTCTCTGACACCTCATCAGTGACATCCACCAGTCACCAATCCACATTGGATAGGCTCTATGTATGGGAGAAGAAATTATATCATGAAGTCAAGGTGCATACATCATACATATTTAAGCAAGCATTCAGATATCCATCTAATTTTATGTATGCAATGAGTACTCATTGGAATGATTTTTTTTTTTTTTTATGCTTAATAATTAGGCAGGAGAGAAAATAAGAATAGAGTATGAGAAGAAGCTGCACCACTTCAGAAACCAAGACGTTGCGGGAGTAGAACCATCATCAGTCGAGAAAACAAGAGCTGCACTACAAAATCTACAAACAAGGCTAAAGGTGTCATTTCACTCGGTTCAATCCATATCAAGACGTATCGAGACACTAAGAGACGAAGAGCTGTACCCTCAGCTAATGGACTTGTTGCACGGGTACTACTTACTAGTGATGTTCTTCTAACTTCTTCTTTCTTGATTTGATTTGGGTTTGTTTGTTTGGTACAGGATAGAGAGGATGTGGCGAGCCATGTCAGAGTGTCACCGAATCCAAAAACGCACAATAGATGAGGCAAAACCTCTAATATTTTCCTCCAACGCCTCCTTGTTTGCATCCACCCTGGACCCTGCCATGTCAATCCCGCCTCATGTGGGCCCCGCAGCTGCAGCTCTAGAGGCAGAACTGAAGAGCTGGCGCCGGGCATTCTCAGGCTGGGTATATGCACAGCAGGCCTACGCCTCGGCACTGTTGGGCTGGGCCCAGCGGTGCTGCGGAGCTCGCCGCCAGGACGAAAGCATGGCGGGATGCGATGGCGATGAGGTGGCATCAAGGATGTTGAGGACGTGTTGGAGGTGGGTGCGGGGGATGGAGGGGGTGAGTGGGGCCCAGGTGATGGATGGGCTGGACTTTTTTGCTGCGGGCATTGGGTCGGTGTGCATGGGGATAGCGAAGTCGGCAGAGGAGAGGAAGGATCAGACGATGCCGGTGCCGGTGGCAGTGCCAGTGCCAGTGCCAGGAATAGGGGAAGGGGGGGAGGAGGTGGTAGTGCAGATGGCAGGGCGGGTGGTGTTTGCAGGACTGTCAGTGGCGGTGAGCGCGCTGGGGGAGTATGCGGCAGAGTCAGCGGGGAAGTATGAAGGGGTGCTGAGGAGGTGCAAGGAGGAGGAGGAGGAGAAGGGTTTAGGGGCTAAAACCCTGAATTAATTTGTAAATATGTATTGGTCACTAGTCAGCTTGAGCTTCCATTTCATTTTTCCCTTTTTTTTATTTATTTATTTTAATTTGGTGGTCTTTTTGGTGTGAGGGGGAGGGGGACAAAGAATTAATTCAATTATGTTTGTGATTAAACAAATCTGCAATGGTGGATCAGGATGGGTGAGGGTACCGTACGTAGTACAAACCTTAATTATTACTCCGCTAAGTTCAACTTTGGATGTATTCCATCGACTCTCAAATCTCAATCAAATTTATTTTGATAATGACGCAAGTGATTATGAGTTAGTTATGAGAAACAAACAAAATTCCATCGCATAATTAGCTTAGCTTAGCTTATGATGAAGGAACAAGGATGGATGAGAAATGAGAATATGAGATGATGGAATTCTTTAATTTAATATATAGCTCCGCCTCCCTTCGCTTCTCCATGCACAATATTATGACTGAGAACCGACCTATTCCTATTCCTATTCCCAGCCCAATAAATATATAAGTAAATAAATAGCACAAGTTTGTTATTGGTCTGGACTGGACCAAAACCCAAAATGAATCAATTATTTTGTTAATTTTGGGCCTTGGAGCCTCCTGAGTCCTGACCCAGTCAAGTCAGCCTGTCGCCGTCAACGCCATCGCCTACTCATCCGGGATGGGGTGGGTCCCCGTTATCTGACACGACACGTGTGACGTGCCTCTCCTTCCTCATATAATAAAACCAAAACCTGACTGCCACGTGTCATTCCCACTTCACTCCACTGCCTCCCTTCCGGTGGACCCACATCGGATGAGCGAGCTGTTATTGTAACGCCAAAACCATTATTTTACTTGTCTCTCTCTCTCTTCTATCCACCGACCACTATCTTCTTCCTTCTTCCTTCCCAAATTTTTATTAATATCCAAAATAAATAATTAATTTCACACCGAAGAATTCAAAAAATATTCAAACAGAAAATTTTTCCGGCTCTAAGCCAACTTTCCGGAAACAAAATTTCCGATTCTAGGCCTTCCAAAACCGGAAATTTTTTCTCCGATTTTTCTAAAAAATTTAGAAAATATAAAATTTAGTCTGCATGTACATTTTTATATAAATATTGTTATTAATGTCAGTATGGAGTCCGGCTACTATAACACTAGTGTCATTTCAAACTAAATAACACCACATCTTAAACCATTGGATCTACTTTAATATTCGTGCAAGACACTAGTGTCATTCCAGTCCTATCTTGTGCACGAATATTAAAGTAAATCCAATGGTTTAAGATGTGGTGTTATTTAGTTTGGAATGACACTAGTGTTATAGTAGCCGGACTCGTCAGTATGTATGTTTACCATGATTATTATACATACAAGGTCAGAGATGTCAATACTTTGCATAGAATTCTTTTAAGATAGAAAGACTGCATAATTCTTTTAAGATATACTTTGCAGAATTAGTTAATTAGCTTAAATATTTGTAACAATATAAGATCTTGATAACTGATATACTTGTCTTTATTTATATTTGTAAACAAAATTTTGTTTCCGGAAAGTTGGCTTAAAATCGGAAATTTTTTCTCCGGTTTGTACATTTTCCGAATTCTTGGGCGTTAGAGTGTAGATTGTGAAATTAATTATTTATTTTGGATATTAATAAAAATTTCGGTTCTTCGTTCCTGCCCTTTATTTATACTTACTTGTATTTTATTATTATATTTACATTTATAAAAATTAACAATGGGCTCCTCTTCTTCTCCCTCCTCACCTGCAAAATTTATTTGCTAAACAAAATTGCACAAAAAAAAATAACGAAAGGAAAGGACAGATTGGATAGTGTTTACTTTTCGCACCCACTACTATTATTTTATATAATCTAAACGTATGTCTTTTTCTTCAAAATATTGTTCACCGTTAATTTAATATTTTATTACCAATAGTCAAATACTACTCAAATTAATAATATTTGTAAACAATGTTATACTCAAATAAAATTTGCACTATTTAGAATAAAAGGGGATCAATTGTGAATTTTTTTTATTATCACAATCTTAACAGCCTTCAAAAATAAAACTTAAATTCAAAATGGACATAATTTATATTACCCACGTAATATATCCATGCCATAAAAACATGAAAGATTTTATAAATGTTTCACTATGCATTAAAGTAACATTATGAAAGATTTTAACGCTCATTGAAGCATCATCAAGTAATACTTCAATTAATTGCATGAAATTTAATCGTTAGGTTATCTACACGTTCAATAACATATCTGTAAATGTACTTGTTATTTTCAATTTTATTTGGCTTTCTTTATAAAAACAAAAATCATTGCCAAAATCGTCAAAATAACTATTGTCAATTGATCCCTTATCTTTAAAATGACATTACGTGAAAATATTTTTATTTGAATTTTTAAGTAATATTTTTCCTCCATTATGTGAAAATAAAAAATGTTTGAAATTTGTTCTGCAAAGATAGATATTTTGGTTTGGGTTGAAGCTGAAGTATCAAGTATGAATTGAGTAGTAAAATAAGGTAAAGAAAGAAAAAGGGGTTGAACATGCAAGTATGGCTGCTGACGTCATCCGATTGGCACTTACCAACTGAAACGCGCAATCACAAGCTAACACTAAAACAATTACTTTCTTTTAATTCACTGTTAACGAAAGAAAGGAGATCTAATAGGAGATGCCATGTCAGATAGAATAGGGAATAGGGAATAGGGAAATTAGAGTAATATTCATTAAGACGTACCGGTAGTCCGGTACCGGTAGAAGAGATATTTTATCTTTCTTATTCTTATTAGATCTAATTATAATATAAAGAAGTCTAGTTGTTTTTGTGTTTCATTATTTCATTATCATTTCACTAAGTTTAATTTCCAACAAATCCTGTACTTATATATTCACTGAGGGTACGGTTGGATCGTGCAAGAATTAGTGCAAGAATAACGATTTTTGGGTTAGTGGTTGAGAATAGTGCTAACCCGAGTCGTTTGAGAATAGTGCTAACTTTGGACTATTCCGGTTAGTAAAAATGTCGTTTGGATTGTATATTTGAAAAAGCGATGGAGGGAATGAATAAAATATTGATTAAACTAATATAATATTTTTACATTTAATATTTAAACTAATATTATATTACATTTAAACTAATATTTTTCAATACTAATCTAATATTTCATTTAATACTAATAGAATCTAATCTAATATTATATTTATTTAATACTAATCTAATATTTTATTTAATACTAATATAATATTTAAACTAAAATATTATATTACATTTAACATTTAAACTAATATTTTATTTAATACATATAATATTTAAAGTAATATTATATTACATTTAATATTTAAATTAATATTATATTACATTTAAACTAATATTTTTCAATACTAATCCAATATTTTATTTAATACTAATCAAATCTAATCTAATATTATATTTATTTAATACTAATTTAATATTTTATTTAATACTAATATAATATTTAAACTAAAATATTATATTACATTTAAAATTTAAACTAATATTATATTACATTTAAAATTTAAACTAATATTATATTACATTTAAAATTTAAACTAATATTATATTACATTTAAAATTTAAACTAATATTTTATTTAGTACATATAATATTTTAAGTAACATTATATTACATTTAATATTTAAATTAATATTACATTACGTTACATTTAATTAAATTAATATTATATTATATTTAATATTAAAGCTAATATTATATTATATTATATTTAATCTAATAGTTTATTTAATACTAATCTAATATTTAAAGTAATATTATGTTACATTTAATATTTAAACTAATATTATATTATATTTAATATAATATTTTATTTAATACTAATCTAATCAAATCTGATATTATATTTACTAATGTAATATTTAAACTAATATTATATTACATTTAACACTTAACATTTAAACTAATATTATATTATATTAAAATTTTAAATTAATATTTATTATATTTAATCTAACATTTTATTTAATATTAATCTAATTTGATATTATATTTATTTAATACTAATATAATATTTTAATTAATATTATATTAATTTAATATTTAAACTAATATTTTATTTAACACTAATCTAATATAATATTATATTTATTTAATACTAATTAAATATTTTATTTAATACTAATTTAATATTTAAACTAACTCTAATTGAGAGGAATGAAAACTAATTTTTTATTAATATCACTAACCCCACTAGCTCTATTCTCGCTAACCCACCATTTCTATGGGTTAGTAGAATAGAGCTATTCTTGAGCTAACCCAATTTTGTAATTGTTGTTTGGATCACCCAAGGTTAAGAATAGTGGAGCTAACCCAAAATTAGCTCTATTCTTACCCCATCCAAACGCAACCTAAATTTCAACACAATCATAGGAATAAGGAACTATCTTTACAAATGATGCCACGAGAACATCTTAAGTAAAGAAAGATATAATAAAAACATATAATATATATACATATATCGAGTAGGGTTAAAATGCAACATTAGTTTTGTACCCCAACTATAGTCCACATCTCTATCTCTGTTTTTAACTTTCAAACAGTTGATCCAAACCGCTTAATATGATTTTCATATTAAAATGTGTTTAGAGATCAAATTTCATATTTTTTGAATTTCTTTACTATTTTTTAGATAGGTACAAAATTATTGTTTTTGAATGATCGAGAAGTAGTGATTTTGTACATATCTAAAAAATAGTAAAAAAATTTCAAAAAGTATAAAATTTGATCTCTAAATAAATTTTAATATTGAGATCATGTGGAACGGTTCGGATTGACTGTTTCAACTTTAATAATAGAGATAAAAATGTGGAGTACAGTTGAGGCACAAAACCAAAATGCATTTTAACCTGGCCTGCTCATATATATCTACGTACACGTACGTAGACCTTTTCATGTATTGGATCATAATTTAATTATTTATAAGTCACTTGAAACTTAAAAAGATAGTTGTGTCACTCTAATGGATGAAACTATAAATAGGATGCTTAGCTTAGCTCCATCTTTAATATAAGAAAATAAAATAAATCATTATTTTACCGTGTCAACTGTCAAGTAAGCTGATATATAGTATAGTATGTACTTATTCTGAACAAGCATATGGAATAGAAGATTATCTTTGAATAGAAAGAAGATAACGAGAGACACGTCAGGAAACATCTTGGGGGGACACGGTGGAGGAAGGCGCGAAGCAGCTTTCTTAAGAAAATCTGAAAATGCGACCGGGAACGGAGGTCGGAGGCCAAAAGTGTCACTTCACAAGTCGGAGCAATTTCGCGCTATGTTTCCATATTCATGACCGTGAGATGAACAGAATCCAAATCTTCGAGCGCTGCGTCTCCTGTTGAAAGTTGAAACGTGTCCGAACAAGGGTATTTAAGTCATTTCTGTGAAGGTAATTTCACCGGAAAATTCCACATCGGATGCTGAGCTTGCGTACAGGCGCGGTGTATACTTTCTTGCCTGATCCATTCACTACGTAATTATCCCATTACCACTAGGGATAAAGTCAGAGTGAGCGACTGCTCAGAGCCCAAAGAGTCACTTGTCATTGGTTCGGGCCATAACTTCTGAGCCGCGCCTAGGCGAGGAAAGGAGGGACTAGAGAGGGTTTTAGAAGCGACATGCATCGAGTTTCGAGCTGGGAAGAGAGAGAGAGAGAGAGAGAGAGAGAAAGAGAAGACTAAAAACACAAATAAACAGAGCGAAACAGCCTCACCGCACCGCTCTCTTTCTTTCTTTCTTTCTTTTACCTCTTCTCTCTTAATTGACTCTTCTCATCACCGAGCAAAGGAAGGAACCTACCTAGGGTTTGTTTGTTTGGATTCCTCTCCTCTCCTCTCCTCTGCTAACATCAGGTGAAGGTGATCATCCTCTCTTTTTTATTTCTTTTCTTTCCTTTGCCTATATATGTTGGACAACTTTTAGGGTTTATGATCAGCAAACCAATCGTCATATTATATTGCGATTTCTTACCAAGCTGGTGTTCTCTCAGTTTACCTGCTCGTATCCTGCCTCTTGCAGCTGTTATTATACCATATTATTTATTTTCATCTGGACTGTCTCTGAAAAGAAAAGGGAAAGGTGAAGCAATCAGCTTGGGAGCTGATAGCTTCAATTCCTGTCTAAAAAGGAGGTTATCAATCTTACCTTGCGGTTAATTAGCTTCCAATTGGGTCCTCATTTGATAACTTAACTTTAGGGTTTAACCCTCTCTGGTCAAGTTGGGGAATTCTTTTGTACCAATTATGCCGAGCCAATTATGTTCTTGTTTAATGGTATTTTAACTTCTCTTATACACCTTTGTCAATTCCTGAACATTATTTGGGGAGTTCAGTCTCAAACCACTTGTTTTCAAATTTCAGATGATGTAATTTGCTTAATGGTTAAGATATTGTCTTATAATTTATCCAGCTACTAATTGTCACCAAATTGTAGATGTCATCACAATTTAACTTTTTTATCAGTTAATATAAATCAATGTTTAAGTAATATTTAGAGTCACCCAGTAAATCTTTTTGTTTGAGACTTTGCGTAAATTATACCTTGTTTTGCTTCTCCTGCTGGTATGCTGCCTAATTGCCTTGTTATAATGTTATAATGTTGCTGCTTGTGACTTTTCCAGGGAGCACTGCATCATTGATCCTCTCCAGCTCACTGCAAGTAATTGAAATGTTGTGATGGCAACAGAGAGCCCAGTAAGACTAGTCACTGCTAGTGGGTCCCCCAGCTGGCCCCCTGGCGGTCTTCCAACTGAAGAAATTGGATACCATTCCAATGCAGCCACACAAATTCACGGTAGCTGGAGAGAGCGTGAATCGGTACCAAGGCGGAGTGGCAGTGCCCCACCAAACATAGAAGGCTCATGGACTGCACTTACGGGCCTGATGGGGCCACATAATTCCTCTTCCTCTTACGAAGAAACTTTGCAAAGTTTGAGCAAATCTGACGAAGAGAGCTTGCGTGCAAATCCAGCGTATTTGGAGTATTACAATTTAAAGGTGAACCTGAACCCTAGGTTACCTCCTCCTCTGATTAACCGAGAGGGGCGCCATTTGATGCACAAAATTTACAGTAGCTCTTCACTAGACGATACAAGTGAAAGTGGTGCTAGTACAAATAAAGGACCTCTGTTCATACCAAGATCGGTGCTTTCTACACACAAGGAAGAACCAGAGGATGAGAGGTCCCCTTGGTTGGATTCAGGTGGATCCAGTTCAGGTACAGGATCTGAGACACGTAACCAGGAGGTTGCTGATTACATTCAGGTAATCTTTTTGTTCTTTTCACTTTTTTTTATCTGTATTGTTTTCTTGACTTTGGATGAGGCCATATAAAGTGAAGTTTTGTTGCAGGATGAATATGCAGGGCCTCCATCTCCATTGTATGAAAGCCCATCGCATCCATCAAGCAGCAACTCAACTGTTACGCCACCAGAGCCTGACACACACCAGTCACACACTAACCCTAGCTCTACTCCTCATCTGGCTTCTTCTAGTCTCTCAGAATCATCATCTAAGAAACCTCCCGGTCAAAGAGGGAAATCAATCTCTGACACAAAACCAACACTGCTAAATTTACTCCCAGCAGCTGGACTACAATCGGCTGAAGTTGGTATTACTGATCTCCAGAGACTAGAGGCTGAAATGATGGCCTTAAGTGTAAATTTTCCTGGCCAGACAAATCAATTAAAATCACAGCAATACCCTCTTGCTCAGTTACCTTTTCTTCCACGGGTCGATTCGCAACCTGTTTTACAACAGGCTGGAATGACAACCCCTTTCTACACATCAGCAAGTAACCTTGCAAATCTCGGAGCAGCATCGTTTTACCCTCCTCCAAACCCTAATCCATCGGCCTTTTTCAACCCGCAATATGGCTTCACTGGGTACCCGTTAAACCCTAACTTCATTCCTCCTGTTATTACCGGGTTTGGCCCTCAGAGCCCAGTTGCATCAAGTGGAGCAGAGTTTGTTCAGCCATACAAGTACTATGGCCATATGGGTGGGTTGCCGGTACAACCTCCTCCTGTACCTGACCCTAGCTATATGCAATTTTACCCACTTCAGCAAGCTATGAATGTCTATCCAAGTGCCAGTCCATATAATACAGTACCTACAAGACCCCAACCCCCTTCTAATACAGTTGTGACTGTTGCTACCGAGTCTTTTGATCCACACAAGGTGCACCAACCGGGCCCCTTCTCTCCAGGTGTCAGATCCGTTAGCATGAGCCCATTGAGTGTCAGAAAGGGGCCAAACACAAACTTCTCCGGGTACCAAATGGGGTCGCAGATGCACTACCAGAGTGCCAGCCCAAGGAGGAATGAGAATCTGAGGATGCATCAAACTGATTTTCAGAATGTGACGAAGCATGATGAAACAAAACAGTGCTCCTTTCTGGAAGAGCTGAAAACCAATCGTAACCGTCGGCTTGAGCTGTCGGATATTACTGGGCGCATAGTAGAGTTCAGGTAACCTTCAATCAATCTACCAGTGTTCTTGTTGTTCTTTAATTTTTTTTATTGCAAGAAGGAAAGCTGATGTTATTTTTTAAAACTTGTCGTCTGTGGTGGCAGTGCTGATCAGCATGGAAGCAGATTCATACAGCAGAAACTGGAGAACTCCAGTCCAGAGGAGAAGGCAGCAGTTTTCAGCGAGATACTTCCTCATGCCACGTCTCTCATGACCGATGTATTTGGCAATTATGTTATTCAGAAGGTGTTTGTTTCTTTACTTCTCATCCTTTTTTACTTTTAGTGTTTATTGTGTGTGCAGATGTGTGTGTTGAGTATATAATTTGTTATTTATTGTGTGTGCAGTTCTTTGAGTATGGAAGCATGGAACAGCGGAGAGAACTAGCAAACAAGCTGGTTGGCCATATCTTGCCACTTAGCTTACAGATGTACGGCTGCCGTGTCATCCAGAAGGTACATACACGTGCCAAGTGCCAACAACATAGATAGTTTGCATTTTTTTTTTATACAAATATGTAATTGATCAATTCTACTATACAAATATGTTGGGAGCTAATTGGATTATGGTTATAGGCCTTGGAGGTGATAGAGCCAGAGCAGAAGTGGCAGCTGGTGCGAGAATTGGAGGGGCATGAGATGCAGTGTGTGCGGGACCAGAATGGCAATCACGTCATACAGAAGTGCATAGAGTGGGTCCCTGTGGAGCATATCGGCTTCATTATCACGGCTTTTCGTGGCCAGGTTGCCTCTCTTTCCATGCACCCATATGGTTGCCGTGTCATCCAGGTTGGTTGCTTCTCTCTCTCTATTTCATTCTAGTTGGTATATGAGTATGAAAATGAAAATGAAAATGAAAATGAAAACAGAGGGTGTTGGAGCATTGCACAGGAAATGCACTGGGGCAGTGCATAGTGGATGAGATTCTGCAATCTGCTTGCACCCTTGCTCAGGACCAGTATGGCAACTATGTCACCCAGGTTTCAACACGCTCTAACTATCCTCTCATTTATTTATTGCATTTGTGAATCTACTGCTTGTGGGCAGTTACATTATATAATATGGCCTGCATTTTTCGATTGAATGCATAAAGCATGTGCTGGAGAAGGGGAAGGAGGAGGAGAGGAATCAGATAATAGAAAAGCTGGCGAGCCAGGTGGTGAGCATGAGTCAGAACAAGTATGCATCCAACGTGATTGAGAAGTGCTTCCAGTGTGCTGGCCCCACCCACAGAGACATCCTCATCCGCCAAATCATCCAGCAAACTGATGGAAACGATGCACTCCTTGTCTGTACTTTTGCTTCCTTTGGTTCTTCATTTAATATAGATATCATTATCATGTGTGTTAATGTTAATGTTAATGTTAATGATGATGTGAATTATCATTAGCAGGGGATGATGAAGGACCAGTACGCCAACTATGTGGTGCAGAAGATTCTTGACACATGCAACGACCAGCAAAGGGATGTGCTGATAGGGCGCATCAGGGCCAGTCTCTCGTCCCTGCGCAAGTTCACCTATGGCAAGCACATTGTTGCGCGGGTTGAGCAGCTCATGTCTGAAGGTGCTCTAAACATTCTTTCATTCTTTCTTCCTCGTCCTCTTCCTCTTCCTCTTCCTCATCATTTTAAAGCAACCCAACCAGTCTCTTCTCTTCTACATTATGAATGAATGCACCATTTGATTGTGTTACTTTTTGTGTTGCAGGCCCCTGATGAATGAAAAGAAGAAGGGATTGAAGGTGGGGCAGGGGCTAACTTGTGACATTGAAAAAAGAAAGAAAGAAAGAATTGTACAGATAGTGGTGGATAATTTATAGTTAGGAGGTAGTCAGTCAGTCAGTCTCTTTAGCTGTCAGTTGGTGTGTATGTATTGTATTGTATTGTATTGGTATTTGATCTTTTTTCTTTTTCTTTTGCTCAAGCTGGTAAGCCCTCAACCATATATTATAAATATGCAATAGTTGTGTGTGACGATGAAAATGAAACAGATTTAGAAATAGCATCCCATGGGCTATTTATTTGTATTGTAATTTTTATTTTTATTTTTATTTTCATTAGCTTGGCTGGCTTTGTCTAGAATTTAGATGCGTCTGCTTGGCTTGAAATTCCCCTATTATTCATGCATTGCCTGCCTGACAATTCAATTCAATTCAATTCATACAAGTATGACTCATAACTCCGAAAACAAAAACCACGAGATGGAAGAGATGATATACCTGACCTGGTTTCATAGATAAGCAAGTGCCATCAAAATCAAAATAAAAAGCAAAGAGATGGAAGAGATACGCTCCATGTTGAAACACAGAAGCTAGAAAAATATAACTAAAATAGTTCATTCAACGTAGCAGAACAATTCTCATCACAAAAAGTACCAAGCTCTTCTTTACCTAAAACATAAAATCATTAAAATTCCATGAAACAAGAAACCAAAAGCGCGATTAATCAAAGAGGGAGAAGCCCATGTCATCATCACTCTCCTCTTTCTCTTCCTCCTTTTTCTCTTCCTTCTGTTCCTCTGCAGCAGCAGATCCACCGCCAGATGCAGCTGCTGCACCGGCAGATGCACCGCCTCCACCAATAAATGCACCTCCACCGCAGCCGCCTCCAATTATCACCTGCAACGTAATATTAGTTCCTCTGCTATGTAATCTGGATGAATGATCGGAGAAAGAGAATGAATAATTACCTGAAAGACGGCGGAGTCGGGTGTGACGAGGGAAAAGGAGGACTGGACGCCACCGGAGGAGTCGACGGAAGCGGCGGACTGGACGAGGCGGCGCTGCAGGGAGTAGATATCAGCGGCGGAGGTTTCCTCAACCTGCGGCGAGTCGGAGATCTGCTTGGCGCTCCACTCACCACCACCACTCCTGCACACGAATGTGAACACTCCCATGTTTTAATTCTTCTCTTTCTCTTTCTCTTTCTCTTTCTCTTCTCTCTTCTCTGATCTGAGGAATGTGCGGCGGCTCTGACCAACAAAACCCTACTCTTTATTTATATACTTGATAACTTCATATGCTTGCTAATGAATTGGGATGAGAATGAGATTAGAAAAGAAAAGACTCGTTAGAATAGATAGATCATAGATGGGCATGGGCTACACTACAATACATACACATGCCTTGTCTCAATCCAATTCCAATTTCAATAATGGGCTTCATCACCAGACCGGCCCACAGCCCACTACCCCTAACCCCACGGATGGGCCCAGCCTTTCAGACCCAGAAATACCGATGCATTCAACATGTTGTAGATAGATATGTAGATAGATACTCCATATATATTTTATTTTATTTGCTTAAAATATGATGTATACTCTTCACATTGGCATTGACATTGACATTTGATCTAATAAATCTTTGTACAAGTATTAACTAATATATATTAGGACTATAATTGTGAGCTGACGTTATTTATTTACTTTGAATGAGTAAAATGCGTTAAATATTATGTAAGTGAATTACTACTGGTTATCTTGTGTATACTTTGATGTAATGTAATTTATACTTTAAAAATTGATCTAATAAATATTTGGACAAGTATTAGGTTATATTATATATGAAGTATAAAACTGTCAGTTTTGTTAATTTAATCACTTGAAATGAGTTCAAAATTAACCAAATATATCTAGGATACATACAACATATTGTAACATGCATGTTTCATAAAAATTGATTTATGCTTTCGAAATTATTCCAATAGATAATATTTGCACAAGTACTTATAAATTATGAATAAAACAAACTGCTATATATATATATATATATATATATATATATATATATATAGAATTGTCTCCCCCGTTGGCCGTTGCATCAATATTAATTATAAACAGTTGTAAACACACACACACATTTGAATTTGATTGGTGTGCTTGGTTGACCTTTAACATCACGCTTTAGTCAAGGGGACACATCAATCTTATACATGTCCCCAATCCCCATCACATGTCAAGTAATAGTAAAAACAGACCAACTAAAATAGAAGCATTTCGGTTTCACATACCCCTTTTATATTATTTTCTTTTAATTATACCACCAATTGCTTTATTTTCTGAATTACAATTATACCACCAATTTATTTTCTGTTTTATCACACCACCAATATATATATATTTTTTAATTATACGGTTTCACATTGAATGGTGGACTGTTTTTTATTATACCACCAATTGCTTTATTGTCTGAGTTAGAATCTAAAATTTAAATTCAATTGCTTTACTTTATTTTTTTTAATTAGAATCTAAAATTTAAATGATGAATCATAATCTTTGATCTTGATTTTTTTTTTTTATAATTCTTCACACTTATTTTCTATAACATCAGAGGGCAAAAACTGAAAGTACTAAAATTAGTCTATTAATTGCATTAATTAACATTAGCTATAATGTATGTTTTTTTCATATATCGCTCGTAATTAAGAAAAAACAGGATCCAAATTTAGATTTTTTTTTTAAATATTAGTATGAAAAATATTATAGCAGTATGTGACTCAAACAACCGACATTTTTATTAGCATCCAAAGTTTAATAGAAATTAATTAATATACTCAGATCCCCTGAGTTTGTATAAAAATACCTCTATCGGCCATTTTCTGGCCGGTACCCAATTTAATCAACTACCGGCCAGAAAATGGTCGGTACCCTGTTTAATTCATTACCGGTCAGAAAATGACTGGTACCTTTGCTATATATATGTGTGGAGGGTTGGCCGAATTTCTCACCATTCATTTCATCAAATTTTACACTATCTCTCCTCGGTTGAGCTATTTCTCCCATATTTCTCCATCTCTTCCCAAATTTGCAAGTAAGTCCTTCTAATTTTTTAAAAATTCATTTTTGGTGCAAAATGGTTGTAATGTACCAAAATTAGAATAATTTAGTTGTAATTAGTGTTAAATCCGTTGTAGTTAGTTTTAATTATAAAATTTAGTATAGTTTAGAGTAATTAGTCAAATTTAGGGTTGAGGGTTTAGGGTAATTTATTGTAATTTAGTATAATTAGCATAGTTGACAATCTTTTAGCGTATTTTAGCATTTTTTACCATAATTAGGATCATTAAGCGTAATTTAGTGCAATTTAGCATAATTAGGATAATTAGACCATTCTATTATTTTAGCCAATTATAGCATATTTTAGATTATTTAACCTATTATAGCTGAAATTAGGTTATTTTAGCCTATTATAGCATATTTTAGGTTATTTTAACTGCAAGTGGCTTATTTTAGCATGTTTTAGCATAATTAAGCCTATTTTGGCATTTTCTACATATTTTTACCGAAATTAGGCTATTTTAGCCTATTATAGCATATTTTAGGTTATTTTAATTGGCCTATTTTAGCATGTTTTAGCATAATTAAGCATATTTTGGCATTTTTTGACATGTTTTGCCGAAATTAGGCTATTTTAGTACCGAATTAGGGTTTAGGGTTTACTTAGCGTAAGTTAATAGAATTTTATTTTTGACATTAGGATGGCTAGAGGACGGCCTAGGACTCGTCCAGCACCACCTGTAGTTGACGAGCCGATCGAGACTAGTAGCACAAAGCATTTTAGTCCTCTCCTGTGGATGCCCCACCGCGAGCACCGAGTCTCACTGGCTTCTCATGAGGTACGTATTTTTTTTAGCCTTTTTTTAAATTTTGTTGAGTTTAAATTTTGTTGTGTTCACCATTTGGATTACTTTTTTCAACGCAGGATACGTTTCTTTTAGATGTGAAGTACCAGTGCATTCACATGCAGTACTGTTGGGTAATTCGGCCGCAAAATTCTATTTTTCGGGAAAAGCCGCGAAATTCTGTTTGAGAATTTATCTTGCCAAATTACTTTTCAAGAAAATTTCCCGATAAATTCTGCTCGGAAATTTACCGCGAAATTCTGACTAGGCTTACGGTGCGGAAAGAACGTAAAATCAAAATTTCACATTCTACCATAAGCCGAGGATCTACTCCCCGATTGATTTCTAAAATAATATTTATTTAACATTTAAATAAATTAAATAACATTTGTACCTTTTTCCAAATTCAAATTGGAATGCAGTATAACTCGGTTACGTAGCACCAGACGTCTGATGCCTCTATCAGTCGTCCACCAGGAACAACCAGAGAGTCGGTATTTCTTTTGCCATAAATACTATACCGACTATTTGCTTAAAACACTATTCACAACTCGCAAGAATATACGTGGATTACGTATTTCTTTCTTTTCTACGCAAATCACTATTTGGGAGGAAACACGAGAAAGAGAAAATTATAACCGAATCGAATCGAGTTCTATTTTTCTTCTCACCCCTCATGCCTTTATATAGGGTATGAAGTCGGTTTCAAAATGACCAAAAAGCCCCTCTAAGGTCGGTTCCAAGGTGAAAAGACAATTTTGCCCTTTGGCCCAAAATTCAATTGAATCAATTTGGGCTTTTAATTTAAATTCTAAATTTAAATTAGGCCCAAATTCAAATGGGCTTTTGACCCAAAATATTAATTCATAATTAATATTTATAATCCATTTATTATCAATATAATTATTCTGAATAATTATATTTTCTTGCGACTGTTGTTGCGATAAATTTATACAACGTGTCGTACACGCTTATAAATTTAATCTGTTTAAGCTTGTCATCTCTATGACATTTATTTATTAATTATAACACTTTATAATTAATTAATAATTTAATTCTCTGATTACTTTCCTATTGGTGTGACCCGATAGGATCTGTGCTATGTTGGCAATAAAATTAAAACTCCTTTTAATTCTATAAATCATAAGCGGCATCTGGCAGAATGCATTATGACTACCCAATTGACACAGATGATCTTGTACAGTACAATATCACGATCCAGTAAACAATTTACTCGTGTTAATTCTTATGTCTCATAGTATCAGATCAGTTTCAAGGTAGGTATGTGTCATCCTTGCAAACTTAATCTTTTCTCGATCTTAAGTAGATTATCAAATATGATTAACTCTTTAATCATACCGCGCGCTGATAACCCTACTTCATTAAGAGGCCTAGTGATACTATCACCCGTAATGTATACGAGGGACAATAGTAGTCTTGGTGAACATCTCCCCTCCGCACAAGTCATGTATACTGACATGTCATCTGTATAGCTACTTTTTACTGATAGCGTTGAACAACACTCACGAATACACACTTCTCATGTAGGAAAGACGAACCACCTCATACTTTAGAACTTAACACTGAATGAAACATTAATGACACGAACACAATTCCATTTAACGTTTCATTTAGGGTCTGTCAAATACCATGTTCTCTAACATGTATCTATGTGATTAAAATGACAACTCTTTGTCTATGGTTTGTAAAACTTAACCATCATTTAATCCACATACTAACCTTTGATTGGTCAATTAGTGTTCTTTGCTAATTACCACGGTTAGTGACTTTTAAGAGTATTTATCATCTATATTATGGAGTT
The DNA here is from genome assembly GCA_011114355.1 of Carex littledalei. Classification (NCBI taxonomy): domain Eukaryota; kingdom Viridiplantae; phylum Streptophyta; class Magnoliopsida; order Poales; family Cyperaceae; genus Carex; species Carex littledalei. The sequence continues at coordinate 1,909,942 of CM022082.1, forward strand.
CTACAATTTCAAGTCATGAACTCGAAATGATTCATAAATGCGATAAATCTCAAAGAACAAAATGATATCTTTATTAATCATCCATTACATGAACAAATATATAGAATAAAATTATCCTATGATTGACTTCTAGATTATTACACTAACAAGTACTACCCGGTGATGGACCAGTACCTCATAAATCTGGGCCTCTACTAGGTTGTGGACATCTTGCGGACTGGGAGTGGCATCATCAATTCATCTCTCATCGAAGGACTGGTGGAGTGATGGAGTCCCGAGACGCACACGTTCCACATGCCATTCGGAGAGATGACAGTGACACTCCAGGATGTGAGTGTCCTTTGGGGTTTGCCTATCAGTAGCACCCCCGTTGGTGGCATATCTGACAGCGCTGGGTTTGTTGCTCAGATCGAGGAGTTGTTGGGAGTTGATTCTCACTCTCTCATTGAGGATCGTGGGAAGTCCAAATTTCATCTGAGGATGAAGAAGTTGCGAGAGCACTTCAGCCCGGGTCTGACAGTAGATTCCACCGATGAGCAGATTCAGAGGTAAAAACTATAAATTGTTTCTTCTATTACATTTGTTATTGACTTTATATTATTTGTTTTGTATTGCAGATATACATGGGGTTTCGTGATGAACCTATTTGGTTCTATCATGTTTGCTGATTCTAGCGGTGATATGATGCTGATGATGTATCTCCCGTTGCTGGCAGACCTTGAGCAGCCGTCGCTGTACAACTGGGGTGGGGCTGTCCTAGCTCATATGTACTCCCACCTGTGCTGTAGTTGTAAGGTAAGTCTCTAACTTTTTTCTTACTTAATTATTTAATCAACCAATCCAAATACCCTGACGGCTAAAATTCTTGAAAATGAAGAAGGATAAGAAGCAGATGTTTGGGCCGGTACTCTTGCTTCAGCACTGGTCATGGTCACGGCTACCGGTGGGCCGGCCTATCCCGAATGAGCCTCCGGTATGGAGAGCGCCTGACAATCTCAGATGCCTGGCATACGCTAAGAAGTGGCATGGTCCTCACAACTACGTCGATTGGACCCACGGTAGTACCATTGGTATCAGGCCAGTCCGTTCAGAGCTGCAGAGTTTGGCTGCAGATTTTGTTCAGTGGACACCGTACGACCAGTTGTACGAGGATGAGCAGTTGTCGGGGATTTATCTGCAGCAGCGGGAGAGATGATACTATAGAGGTCCACTCATACACTTCTGGATAATGGAGCACCACTATCCAGATCGGGTACTCCGTCAGTTTGGACATGCGCTATTGATTCCCACATACCCATCTTTGTCGAGTTCCACCATCAAAGATCTACACAAGTAAGTAGTATCCTATTATCTATTATCCCATATTACTTGATAGCTTTGTATTACAACTAATGTGTTCTTTACAGGACTAGCCACTTAAGGCGACTGGAGCGACCATTTTTAGGAGTACTACACTAGGGCGGAGGCTCCGGGGCAGTGCGACTTTTATCAGATGTCAGATGAGCTCACGCAGACTCCGGGACATCCTCTATTGAGGTATGAGGCTTGGTACTTACGGGTCTGTATGACCACCGTATATCTGCAGGGCGATTACGGTGCCCGTTTATGCGACATGGTCAAAGACGATGATGGTTACATACCCAACGGTAAAAAATGGGCTCGCCAGGTAATGCACCTAAAACTACATAGTTTTTTCCTAACTGATTAGTTCATCATGGTTTGATCTAACAAAATAATTTTTTTCAGCTTTTGGCCTCGCTTAAAGGTGTCGCGCATGGGATCACCATGTTGGGAAAGAAGAACTGGAGACGTCTTGGGTACTACATCCTCAAACAGAATGCCAATTTTGTTGAGGATGCCGGGCACGATGGGCAGCTCATCACCATGCTACGAGACGCCGGAGAGAACATCAACTAGCGTGAGATAGATCCGATCGAGCCCGACGTGAGCCCGGTTATGCTAGATGAGATGCCATCTCCCCCCGATGAGCAGCCAGAGTGGGACTACCATCGTTGGGTATTGTCCATGACTGAGTGGGAGGCATTCTACGATGCGCATGGATGTCCGGTTCAGCCTCTGGTATGTCATATTTCATTAGCTGTCCCATTCGTACAAATTTATTCATTCAGATCAAATTTACTTAATTATGTGTATGATTGCAGGGTCCGGCCACAATACCGCCACCGCCTCCGGAGTCATTTTCTACGGATTTTGAGGAGCTAGCGTTCAGTCTCGATGAGATCGGGGTATACGAGGACGATCCGGCCGACATGCTGCCACCAGCAGTACAACGATATGAGACAGAGATGCCACATGATAGAGATGCCAGTGGTAGCGGGTCTCAGACTCAGCCTGACTTTGGGACTGAGTTCGCTGCATCTATCTTCTGTACACCCTTGTCAGTCTCTAGGCCGACGTATGACTCAGTCTGGGATACCGCCGAGTGGATACGAGCGAGGCCGAGGTTGATGTCGTTACACTGAGAGAGAGAGTCTAGCCGGTTCGAGCGAACGCCGGAGTACCAGCTGAGCGATGGTCCCCCGATCCGTGGCGGTGATTGTTTTGTACTATTTATATTTGGTATACTATGTTTGGTGTTTTTATGTTTGGATTATCTTATATTTTGGTTCTTTTTTATGTGTGCTTTTACGATACTATTTTTATATTTTTTTAGATCTTTTTTCGTCACTAACTTACGCATAATTACGCAAAGTTACGCTAAAATAAAATAAATCATCAGGAATATGCTAAATTAAACTAAGTTACGCTAAATTATACTAAAATAAAATAAATTATCATGATTATGCTAAACAGAAAATACTACAACAACAACAAAAATACTACAACATAAAATCTAAATAAAAAATACTACAATAAACCCTACAATAGCAAAAAAAAAAAAAAATTAAGAGTACCGGTCATTTTCTAGCTGGTAATGAATTAAACAGGGTACCAACTATTTTCTGACCGGTAATTAATTAAATTGGGTACCGGCCAGAATAGCCGATATGGGTATTTTTATAAAAACTCAGGGGATCTGGATATATTAATTTATTTCTATTAAATTTTGGATATTAATAAAAATGTCGGCTCAAACAATGATCTGTGCTGTGTAGAAACTCGATCCTCCTCAATATACAAAAAAAGAAGGAATAAAAAAACTGGATGTTAATTAGCAAATCAAAGTCAACAGTGCGCTTCAATAATAATTTGGTAATGCATGCATGATGCATTCCAATTTCAATTATCCCCTAAAGATATTTGTAATACAAAACTTCGTTGCATGCAGTTGCATGAAAAAACCAAAATGAAAATTAAGCATGGGCGTATTTAATTTTCTTGTCACTTGCTAATTTACATAAATAGTTGAGAACAAAAAATAGTTGAGAAAATAAACACATCGATCACAGTAACGATATATATACGTGCCTTCCATTAAGCCCACTCTCAACTATATATATATTCTTTTCAATTTAAATGTCGTTGATATAATATTTAACATCCTTAATGGTACATTAATTGTTCAAATGAAAATAATTTTAAAATTGCAGATATATATCCAACATGTAGATATATATGAGAATTTATGAAATTATTTTGAAATTTCAAGCAATCACAGAAGCCACAGAAGCAGAAGAAGCAGATGTGAAAATTGAAATTTTAAAAAATGTGATAAGAAATCTACAAGAAAGCAAATCCAGAAAACTAACCCATAATCTCAATCCACAACAAATTAAGAGAAGAAAACATGATTAGAGAATGAGATGAGAGAAGGTCGATCCATAGGTAGCAAGCTACAATTGATGTAAGTAGCATGCAGCCTAGCTAGCTCAAAAGTCAAAACTAAAACTGCGGCCGGCCTCCACCTCCACCTCCACCGCCTCCCGGCACCCAGCCGTAGCCATCTCCACCAGGCATTTGAACATTATTCATTAGGTTTGGAGGCAGCCCTTGGAAGAGCTGCGCACCGCTCGGATGTTGCATTGCTTCAACCTCATGCTGATTATGCATCTGATGATGATGATGATGATGTTGCTGATGTGGATCTTGAGGGAGCGTTGGCTGCAGCTGAGGCTGATCAGCCGCCTCCAGCTCCTCCTTCTCAAGGGGGAGCCTCTCATATGTTGCATTGCCAAAAGAGGCCGTCGTAATTACCACTGGTCCGGATGCAATCAGGGCTCCAACCACACTGCCTCCAACAATCTGCCCCTGACCACCAGCCAGGTAGACAGTCAGCCCGGTGGCAGCTGGAGATGCAGGAGGGGGAAGGAACGACCCGGCCAGGGAGAGAATCTCGAAGCGGCCGTGAAGGGTGACCACTGCAGTGGCACTTCCTGGCTGGCGAAGGGTGACATCGACTACCATACCGCCACCGCTGAGCACGCAGACGCCACGCTGTCGGCGACGCGCAAAGGTTGACATGGTATCGAAAACATCGCAGCCGTGAGCAACCTCCATGATGTGGGTGCGCAAGGCATTGGCACTGTCCTGAGAGATTATGATGGGAGGCCTGGGTTTGTTCTTCGAGCCAGAAGGGCGGCCACGAGGGCGCCTACGTGCCATGAAGTCCATTCCACCTGATCCTTCCATGCCGCCGCTGCCGCTGCCGTTGCTGTCATTGCTGTTGCTGTTGTTGTTGTTGTTGTTGTTGTTGTCGTGGCGGTCCGGTGGTTCCTCATTAGAGGGTAGGTGGAAGTCGCGGGTGTAAAATGGCTGCAGGTGGTGGCCGTCAGATGATGGATCCATCGATCTACTGCTCTCCTCTCTTCTCTCTAGCTAGCTCTTCTCTCCTCTTTTCCCTCTTCCCTTTCTATAATTAATAAAAGAGCAATTAAGTGGAGGAGAGAGGGAATATATAGAATTAGAATACTAGCTGATAGCTAGTGTTTGCAAGCTATACAAACCCATTAATTGCTAGTTCTTTCTTTGTTTCCTTGTTAATTTGTTAAGATGTAGATGAAGGCATAGGCATGGGCACAAGGCATAAGGCATCCTTATTCCTTCGTTGGTGCCGTTGGTGGCGGATTAGTGCTCCCCATGCGCCCCCTAAGACCAAAAGCAACCAATGACTAATTATTTTCTTATTATTATAAATAAAATTAAGCCCCACTAACTAACACATACTTATTTGCTCTCGGGGCACCAACCCCAAATATGAAATATATATATATATATATATATATATATATACTCAGTTCCTAGCCAGCTATAGCTAAGCTAGCTGGACAAGGTTAATTTCGTAATCTTCTTTCATATTATGTTAATGATATTTATGCTTATTTGGAGAAGACGAGCTGCAATGCGATCCCACACACACGGTCAAATGTTTTAGGTGGCGCTTTTTACCGGTGAAAGTTGAAACATGAGGGAGCCATTAGCTGCCTCTCAACCACTTTTTATATTATACAAATTTTCTATTAAAAAGATTAACATATAATAATTCAGTCCAGTCCAAAATGTCCAATCCTATCCAACCCTTTGTGCGTGGGGGGGAGGGGCTTCAGAGGCATTTCAAATCGGGCCCAGACAGGCCCAGTTCAATTGAATTTCAGATCCACGAAAACTAAAGTTGGAGAGTCAATTTCCATCAAAGAAAAAAAAACAAAACGAGAAACATAGAGAAATGAAACGATGAGCTAGCTAGTAAAGGCACAGCATATACATCCTCAATTGCAACATTTTTATATCTAATTCATATCATATTATTAGTCTGTCTGTTACATATACTTTTTAAGCGTCTTGGGGACGCAATACCAGGATTACAGAGGAGTAACTCAGCATGGGGTACAAGTTGGAGTCCAAAAAGTTTTCATACTGCCTGACGGCAGTGGCCCGATCTGACAGGTCTTCAGACAAGAAGTCATAGGGTGGCGGCTTGCTTGTGTCTACAAGCGGGTCCCACCGGTACCCAGGTCGATCTGGCAGAGTGACGGTGACTGGGAGGTGGCTTGTGTTGAACGCCACGTAGATCTCTCCTTTTGCCTCATCATTCTGTTGGTTGTGCAATAAATAAATAAATAAATAATTAAATAAATAATTTAAGAAGATTGCAGTTTGCATGACAGTACGAGTAAAGAAAGAGTAAGGAGGGAGAGGGAGAGGGAGATACCTGAATGGAGAAGGCAACAAAGCGGCTGGTGTCGGACCAGTCGGGTTTAGCAGGCTGATGGCCATGCCACTGCAGTCGTTCTGCCGTTGGAAAATCATCCAACCCTAGGCATTCCCATTCTCTGCGAAATTTTATCAGGAGGCAGCAGAACCGGTAAAAATCACTCGTCTGTTCCTCCTTCCTGTCCCACCTGAAGTAATTTAACTACATGCAACCATTTTAAATTAGAAACATAAATTATTATACTATAATTATCATGTGCATGTGTGTGAGAGAGAGAGAGAGAGAGAGAGTGGTTGCATAGCATACATAATTATCATGGCAGTAGGTATTGTTGTTGCCTCCTTTAGTGTGACCATACTCATCCCCCATGTATATCATTGGAACCCCCTGAAATATTATTACACAAATCCTTCAAATGAGCTATCCAGCCAGCTTGTACATGCACTGGCAAGAAATAAAACACAAAAAGCAACCTACAATCATACCTGAGAGACCATCAGACAAAGGATGAAGTTTCGCATTTGCCTCTTTCTCAATCTTCTCACTCCCCTACTTGCAAACTCACCCTCCTTTTTTCATTAAGGCAAAATGAAAAGGCGAAATATTTTAGATTCATTTTTATTTTTATTTTTACATTTCAAAATAGGGATATGATGATGTTGCATATATTAATATTCAATAGTAAGATACTTTGCATGCTTTACACAAAGCAACTTTTTTACTTGGGTATAGGAAAACAAAAAATAAAATGCCTATAGGTAATTTGTTTGACCTCGCCACAGTTCCAACTGAGGTTATGATTCTCTCCATCTCTATTATCTTCTCCATTTGCTAAATTGTACTTGTTATTGTATGTCACCAGATCCGCAAGGGAAAAACCGTCATGTGCACACACAAAGTTCACACTGTGCCACGGTTTTCTCCCTCCCACCTGACACAAGAAAGATCAGATCAATTAGAGCTGAATTAAAATCCAACACAAGGCATTGTCAGATTGAAATAAAAAAAATTGAGGAATGCACACACAGTATAATGTAGCAAGACAACAGATAGATAGATAAACAGATACCTGGTACAAGTTGGGACTGCCACAGAGACACTCCGCAAAAGCTCCTGCAAAGCTGTTGGTTCCTTTTATAAACTGCCGCACTATATCCCGATACTGCCATTAAAACTGATTAATCACAACCCATCCCCCTCCTTTTACAAAAACACACTACTAAGAAAAAAAAATACTGAGAAATTATTAAAAAGAAAGAGTGTGTGATGCTGACCTGGCCATTCCATTCAGACCAAACATTCCAGTGTGGGAACTGTCCCACTTGGTACAGCCCTCCTGCATCCCACGCCTCTGCAATTAACTACATACATACATACATACATACACAGGCGCACACCATTTTACTAGTAATTAATTGATTAGTTAAATTGGCAGTAAGCAGGAAAATTAAAGAGAGAATCAGATGTTTGCAAGCACCTTAACACCACTGAGAATGGGGTCATTGCTAATCATGTCGATGAGAGGTGGGTTAGTAAGGGGGGTGCCGGTTGTTATCATATCTCCTTCAAGTGCATATCCATACACGTTCTTCGGATCCCACAGGCTTCAAATTTTCAAATAAACAAATTAAATGATCAACATTTGTATTAATTAAGAAAAATATGAAAAATTTAGCAAGAGTAGACAATTGATATAAAACACCTGCTGCCTCTGGTCATGATTGATGCTAGATCGAACCTAAACCCGTCAATATGCATCTCTGTAACCCAATATCTGGTACAAGTTGCTTGTTAGGTTGATTTTCAATAATAAAGATACAAGAAAATTGTGATTAGGGGAAGAGAAGTTTATTGAAAAAGAAGAATAGGTAATTGAAAGAAAACCTCAAGCAATCAAGAATGAACTGACGAACAACAGGATGGTTACAGTTATAGGTGTTACCGCAGCCCGAGTAATTGTAAAATTCTCCCTGACAATGATATGATAGTATTTAATGAAGCCAAGGCCATGCATATGATGTAACTTATATTTGCATGTAGGAGAAATAACTTAGCATTAGATAAAAGTGGAACAAAAGGGGGACAAAACAAGGTAAAAAAGAAGACAAAAGATAAAGAGGAGCATGATTGCCTTAGGCGCAAGCATGTAGTAAGTGCTGTTATCAATGCCTCGGAAGGAGAAAATGGGGCCATTCTCGTTGCCCTCGGCAGTGTGGTTGAAGACGACGTCCATGATGACCTCAATGCCGTTCTTGTGGGCCTCCCTTACCAGTGTCTTGAACTCCTTGATCGCGTCCCGTCCGCAGCTACTGTGCCCTGCCGACGCATATCTCATCATGGGCGAGAAGAAGTTGACTGTTGAGTATCCCCAGAAATTCATCCTGCCCGACAACAATCACACAAACCTTAGCAACAGTCTAGTCCAGCGTAATGTAGTATTGCAACATGTTATTTATTGATTTATTTAAATTTAAAGTGATTAAGTGAGTGATGGTGATGCATAACATAACTTACTTATTCTGACCCATGACCGGACTGTAATCAAAGTACTCGAGCTCATTGAACTCATGACATGGCATCAGCTCTATGCAGTTAATCCCCAGTTCCTGAAAACTCAAAAGAAGATGTTAGCATCTTGTAATTTACATTACATATGTAGTAAAAAGAAGACGGTAGGTACCTTGAGGTGGTCTAGTTTTTGTGTAGCGCTTGCATAAGTGCCAGGGTGTTGCACTTTGCTGGAGTCATGCTTGGTGTAACCGCGGATGTGCATCTCATATATGATGAGGTCTCTTTGAGGTAATCCCAACGGCATATCTCCTTCCCAATCAAACTGTCCATGTGGCAACAGTACACAGATATCAATCATATATATCAGTAGAATAATATATATGGAGATAGAAAAGAAAAGAAAAGAAAAGTAGATAAATAAATATAAGAAATAGGAAAAGCAGCTGACATCATCATGATGATGAGAAGGTGAAGGAAGCATGCCAGCCATGAGGGGCCAGCAATTACCAGAAGGAGGCACAACACCATAGTGCTGACGACTGACAACAGCCTTAGCATAGGGGTCAAGTAGGAGGTTTGAGGAATCAAAGTAGCAGCCTTCCTGGGGACAGAAGTCGCCGTCGAGCTTGTACCCATACACCATGTCCTCCAGCTTCAGCTTCAGCTTAGCATCAGCATCAGCATCAGCTTCAGGATTATTGTTCCTGGGAGAGAGATGGACGTGCCAGACATGACCGGTTTTGTTACTCTCCGGGTCCAGCACTATGACCTCTGTAGCCTTATTCTGCAATGCAAAATTCCCATAGAATGTGATCCCAAAATCAATTAAGAATTTGTTATTAATATAAAAATGCCAATGGAAAAGAATGTGCAGTATATATGTTAAGGTATGTACCACTTTGAGATGATCGAGGGTGAAGAGACAGAGGGAGACAGCGGATGCACTGCTGGAATAGAGGGCGAAGTTGACCCCGCCATCACAGGCAGTGGCTCCCAGGGGATGGGGCATTCCGTCGAGCACCTCAAAGGCGCCGGAGTCAGAGCTCGGAAGCGGTGAAGCATCGGATTTTTCTATATCTATTGAGAGAGCTGCGGGGACGAGATGGAGATGGCCAGAGATGGAGGTGGAGGTAAGGGGGAGGTGGTGGCCAGAGAATAATTTGCATTTGAGGTCCCTTGGTGATGGTGATGGTGAAGGTGGAGCGAGATGATGGGATTGGGACCATTGGGTGCTGCGATGGAGGAGCGAAATTCGAGGCGCGACAGACATGGTACTGCCGGACTCGACGACACGACTGGGGGAGGAGGAGGGGGACCAAAGAAAGAGAAAAAGACACAGACTGGGTGAATGGCATGCTACTAGTAACTTCAAATTTCAAATCTCAAATCCTCCTCCTCTCATCATCAATCACCATCGCATTTGATTTCAGAGACTAACAACTCGCAGTTCGCAACTCGCAGTTCGCACGGATTTGGTGTTGGTGGGTTAATCTACTGTTACTGCTTTTCCTTTTCCTTTTTGTTTGTTTTCATCTTTTCTCCTTTTTCTTTTCTCTCCTTGCTAAATGGTAAATGGTAATATAATATCTATGTTTTATCCATGTACTAGCTAGAATAGATGCATTTAATTTAATCACATTAATTAAAGCCTCGTCTCGTCTCGTCTCGTCTCGTCTAGTAAACAAACAAAAGCCCAAAAGAAGGCCTTCATATCATAAAAACCTCTAATTAATATCAAAACAAAGGCCTTCATAGTCATACCGACACCTTAGCTTAGACCAACGGTTCCAAGCATGAACTATATATATATAGTACTAGTCATACCGACACCTTAATTAGACCAACGGTTCTGTACGTGTGCAAAAAGAAGCTCTTAATTAGGACTAAATATAATATAAACATCTGTTGGAATCATGTTTCTTACAATTAATTAGTAATTAATTGCAACAACTAACAAAATATGTTCTACATGCAGTAGCTAACTAACTAAGAAGAAGAAGGTTAGTTTTTTAATTTCTTCATCCAAATATTTCTCCATATTTTTTCGGCTACTGACAACTTCCAGTAGTAGAATTGAAAGCTGAAGACCGTCTTTGCTGATAGTGATAACTATCCATATCCATTCATTGCATACTCAGGATTGAGCCATGTAACCACTGGTATATATATATGAAATAAAGAAATTGAATTACATACAACACCTTCACCTTGATTGTGAAATTATTTTAATTATAAGACCCTACAATTAATTTTTGACAAAAGTGCAGATTTTTTCTGTCAGAATTAAATCACAGTCTTGAAACTTCTATTTCGATCTACTCTTCACATCTAAATAGAAATATCTCTCAATCAAAGGCTTCTAAACTTTTTTTTTTTGATGAAAAATAGGGGTCTAGCCCATATTTAATTGAATTGAAGTGTTTTGTTACATTGGAGATGTAACTGCATAAACTAAAAAAACAAGTGTACTCAAAACATATTGAGTACCGAAAAAGTTATGAAATGAAATGAAAAACAGAAAGTATAACTAGGAAGAACAATAAACTCAAATCTAAAAGTAGAGAACGCTAATTTGCTAGCAGTAGGGGTTTGATTACGGTGCTACTTGAGTGAATTACTCGCCATTCGATGTTGCTCCTTCTGTGGTGAATTGTAGCTGCCACAATACCTCCTCTCTGATGTCTTCAGGCTTTTTGGTTTCCTCTGTAAAGGTCCTATTGCATCGCTCTCTCCAAATGCAAAATTGTGCTATGAGAACTGTACCTCTTTGTTTCTTGGAGATCTTGTTGTCTGTGAACAGTTTTTTTGGGGAAGCGATGGGTATTAGTGGCATCTTATTGGGTATCACTCGTGCTAGTTCCTGGTAAACCGATTTTGAGAAAGCGCAGTCACGAAACATGTGTTTTATTGACTCGCTTTGCGCCTGGCAAAGAACGCACCTGTTGACTAGGGGCCAGCCCCTTTTGTTGAGGTTGTCGATTGTGAATAGTTTGTTCAGTAGCATCAACCAACCAAATACTTTCATTCTAGGTGGTGCGGGTAATTTCCAGATTTTGTGTGTGTTGTTGTGGATTGAAGGGGTGTTTTTCATTGCACGGTAACCTCCTCGGACGGTGTATATACCACAACTATTCCACGGCCAGGATATGTTGTCTGGTGTTAACGGGTTTAGTGACAGACCCGTTAATAGGCTCTCTAATCGTACCAGTTCCTCCTGCGCCTCGTCCGATAGCCCGGCTCTGAATTGCGAGTGTATAGAAGAGGTGTGTTTCATTTGCTGTAGGGTGGTGTCCGGGTTTAAAGCAAAGGTGTGAAGATTCGGCAGCTGTGATGAGAGCGGGATCCCGTCCCATTTGTTATCCCAAAATCTAATGTTTCTTCCATCTCCTGGGTGATACGTGAACGCAAAACGATAGAAGTTGATTGAAGTTCGCAGTGCCGTAGTGAAGATAGGTGAGTCCGGCAATCCATTGCGGCCGATCTTTTGCTGAAATATGGATTTGCATAGTGTGTGCTGCGGTTTCCCCCATTGCCAATACCATTTCAATAGGAGAGCTTGATTAAAAGTCGATAAGTCCATAAGGCCTAAGCCTCCGAATTCCTTCGGAGTGCATACCAAGTTCCATTTTGCCGGGTTCATCTTCCTATGTGGTATAGGCTCTGTCCCATGCCAAAGAAAGGATCTTCTGATTTTGTCAATATCTTTGATCACCCATTCCGGTAATCGTAGACATGACATAAAATATGTTGGAAGTGAGGATAGCACGGAGTTGATCAAGACTATTCTTCCTGCAATAGATAGGTGTTTGGCCACCCACCCACTCAATCTTTTGTTCAGTCTTTCAATTAGAGGCAGATATGCATTTTTTGGCAACTTTTTGTTGGACAGGGGCAAGCCTAAATAAGTGAAAGGTAGAGTTGCCAATCTGCATCCTAGAACATTTGCTAACTGTTGTCGTGCTGTTAGTGTGCCCATGGTTATCATTAATTCTGATTTCGTCAAGTTTACCGATAGGCCAGAAATTTGTCTGAACACCGTCAGCACAATCTGGAGTGCCTGAAGTTGTTGAATATCCGGTTTGATGAAGAACATTGCATCATCCGCATAGAGAAGACATGGTGTCATTTCTCTAAAAGGCATCCTTAGCGCACCCATGTTTGTCAATTTTTGTACGTATCTAGCCAGAAAATCAATTGCCAATATAAACAGAAGTGGTGAGAGGGGGTCTCCTTGTCTTACACCTCGTTTTAGGGTAATTTTCTTTCCCAGTAGACCGTTGACCATGATTTGGGAGGATACTAAGATGCATTGCCGAATCCAGCTGCTCAACCATGATAAGGCTTCTAAACTTTTATCTCTGAACTTCACAAATTAAGGTGGTGGAATCAAATATTAATTTCTTTAAATCAATCCAGTTGCTCAAAAAGATAATTTAATCCATGTAAATCAATCCAGCTGCTTAAACAAGATAATCCACCAAATTCACACCATAAAAGACAAAGAACAGGTGGCAGCTGGCACAGAGTCAAAGCTGTCAAGTATCTCAGCACATTTTTCATTTCTTTTAATTTATTGTAATACAGTACATGCTACACAGTAAAAGAATAATTTAAGCTAACAACCCATGTGCTTCGCCTTAAAACAAATTAGGGTTTAATAAGCAAATAATTAAACAAAGTATAAACATGTACAAAGGGATGTTACCTTGTAAACGGGTCCAAACCCACAACGGCTGAGGAGATTAGCCTCGGAGAAATTACCAGTAGCCGCTTCCAGTGTCTTGAGCTGCACTGTACCAATTAAGTCTCTTACTTGAGGTACTGTTGCTAGTACATGTTGGACCTCCTACAAGAGGACATGAATACAAAAATAAAGTTAAAATTTCAAGTCAGCATATATAGTGACCTGAGCACCTCCCAGAATAGAGGGCTGCAGATAGCCACATATATATATATATATATATATATATATGAATGAAAAAATAGTATATACCTGGGGTGTGACAAAACCACAGAGTGCCATCTCAGGCTAGCTTATGATTTGCATCCTTGTATACATCTGGTCTGGATGTATGAAGTAATTAAGTGGGCAATTAATTAAGGTTTTTATCTGGGTGTGTTTGAATTGATAAAGGCTTGGCCACTGAGAGTGAGAGTACCTTAAAGATAGATCAGGAAGGGGAGATGAGGGCCCCTGAGTTGAGAGTTGAGAGTTGAGAGTTGATATTTGCAAAATGCAATAAACAATTAAGGGAGGGGCCGAGGGGCCGGAGCATGCATGCACCCAATTGCCAATTAACTTATCCTATATATTAATTCCCAAGAAATTAATTAAGGCCCAATAAGGCCTTCATAGTCCGAAATTAAGCACAAGCTCTAATTAATGGGATCTTAATTCTTAATTGCCAAATTATAATTAATTATGTGTTATTAATTAGCTATGGGTACCGTAGTAAAATTGAATATATAATTGTAAATGACATGGAATCCTCAAAAAGGGACAACATCTACACTTATTTATGCTCCATGACTCACTATATATCTTTTCTTCTTTCTTCTTCCTTCTTCAATAATGATAATGATAATGATGGCCAACTCAACTATTTCTATTAGGACTAAAATATATAATTAATTGCTAATCATCACTCTGATATTAATTATTATATATCTCAATCAACCTCGCTTGTCACTTTGAATATTAATTATAACGTCCCACTGTTCTCTATATATTTTGTATTTTCATATTCATACGCACAATTAATGTTCATATATATACACACACACTTATCAGAAAATCAATTAGTTTATTTAATATAATATTTCCTCTAAGTGCCATTGTGTTAAACTTTGATAGAAAATTAAGATTGCACATGGGGACAAAGATGAGAAAAGACTCGATCTACACCAATCCGAGAGAAGAAAAGAGAAATGAGGAGAAAATGAAAAGACAAGTTAAGAGAGGGGCCGGGCTGGACTTAAGCGTAAAGAGGCGGTTGAGGGGTGATTTATACAAGAAATTAATTACTAGCTAACACGGGATTTGGTAGAGAGGGGCGAATGAACCGTACACAATTTCTACTAAAAAACCAATATTTGAAAACTGAGCAAAAACATACACAGTTTGTTCATGAAAGACTGTGTATGGAGTAGTACAGCCATACACGGTTCATTAATGTGACTTCCGGATACAGTTAAAAACTAACGGACCGTGTGTGTATGCAGTGTGTGGACGAGAGTAGAAGGAGAAGTTAATTAGTGGAGTGAAGCCAATAGGCAATTCAGCAGAGAGTTGCAATTTAATTGAATTATATAAATATTAATACAGATCAACTTAATTAATTAATGCATGATCTGGTCCGATCGATGCGACTAAATATGGAAATTAAAAAGAAGCTAAAAGGTAGCATAGCATAGCATAGCAATATAGCATTGCATGGTGAGTGGTGAGTCAGTGGGTTGAATTAATTAATGTAGTCAACATGCATGTGGCGCTACATACATATATATATATATATATATAGTAATGGGAATATATAATTAACTGTTGATAGTGCAGCTGCCACTACTAACCTTCACTTTTTTCATCAGATCAATATGACAATATCGGAATCGGATCTGCTGAAGTTCTAGTACATGAACAGTGTTCTTGAAATTTCTGAAATTTTCGAATCCAGCCGTTCAATTTTTTTTGTGCACGCATCTCGAAACAATTTAACGGCTAGATTATAAATTTCAGAAATTTCAGAAACACTATTCATGTACTAGAATTTTAGCAGATTTAGATCCGACAATATCTCATGCATTAGCTTTCACCAATTCCATGCACCTCAATATTCCCAACGCATATTCCTCAACATTCCCAACGCATGCATATTCATTAGCTAGCTTTCACCAATTCCATGCACCTCTAGCTACCTACAAGTTTCAGGCACCTTACTTCCTGCAATTGTCTTTGTTTCAATAGAAATCGGTAGGATTATTCCCGAGGGTAATATAATCGGTGTGTAGCTAGGTACCTTCATGCAGTTGCCTTATATTATTAAATATATATACACACACACACAGAGGAGGGTTCAAATACCTCATGCTTTTCATACCTCATCATACCTCATATTTTATATCTTCATTTCAAAGTCCAATATGTCGATCCGATCCGTTCAATATGATATTCATACTAAAATATGCTCGGGGATGAAATTTTATAATTTTTGAAATTTTTTTATTATTTTTTTAGAAAGGCAGAAAATCACTGTTTTTGAATGGTCCAGATATAGTGATTTTGTACCTATCTTAAAAAATAGTAAAAAATTTGGAAAAATTATAAAATTTCATTCCTAAGCATATTATAGCATGGATATCATGTTGAGCGGTTCGGATCGACAGTTTGGACTTTGAAAACGGAAATATATAATATGAGGTATGATGAGGTACCAAAGAGATGAGGTATTGGAACTCTCCTCTATATATATATATATATATATAGGACTTGGCTACGGTGCTACGCGTAGCATAGAGGCCTCCGTGCTACGGCTCAATATTTAAGTTTTCAAAATCCTAACGGTCGATCCGAACCGTTCAACATGATCTCCATATGAATATGTACTTGCAAACCAAATTTTACATTTTTTAGAATTTTTTTACAATTTATTAAGCCACTTTGAAAAAACAGTAATTTGTACACAACAGTAAAATCTTCTGGACCATTGGATCAACAATTTTTAAAGTGGCTTAATAAATAGTAAAAAAATTCTAAAAAATGTAAAATTTGGTTTGCAAGTACATATTCATATGGTGATCATGTTGAACAGTTCAGATCGACCGTTAGAATTTTAAAAACTCAAAAAATTGAGCCATAGCACGGAGGCCCTCTATGCTACGCGTAGCATATTAGCCAGATTCTATATATATAGGAGTAGAACTAGGGTGCTCTCGAGTTCACCAAGCCCTTGGTGAACTCAAGTCCAAAACTCATCGGATCGGCTTCAAACGACGAATCCGACTGTTGAAACCCGTCTACCTTACGAGTGATGCGTCTACATGCAAAAATTTTAAATTTTGAAATTAATTTTGCATAGAGTCAAGTGGTCAAAATTAGAAGGTTAATAAATTAATTTTAATGCATTCATTTTTTGACGTTTTTTGACCACTTGACTCTATGAAAAATTAATTTCAAAATTTAAAATTTTTGCATGTAGACGCATCACTCGTAAGGTAGACGGGTTTCAACGGTCGGATTTGTCGTTTGAAGCCGATCCGATGAGTTTTGGACTTGAGTTCACCAAGGGCTTGGTGAACTCGAGAGCACCCTAGTTCTACTCATAATTATAGATATATATATATATATATATATATATATATATATATATAGATATAGAGTGAGGCTATGGTGCTATGCATAGCACCAATGGCTAGTGTACTACGGCTCAATATGGTACTTTTTAAAATCCTAACGGTCGATCCGAACCGTTCAATGTGATATCCATATGAATATGTACTTGCAAACTAAATTTTATATTTTTTTAGATAGGTAGAAAAATCAGTGTTTTCTGAAAATTCTGGACCATCAAAATTCTACCTATCTAAAAAAATAGTAAAAAAATTCGAAAAAAATATAAAATTTAGTTTGCAAGTACATATTCATATGGTTATCACATTGAACGGTTCGGATCGACCGTTAGGATTTTAAAAAGTACCATATTAAGCCGTAGTACACTAGCCATCCGTGCTATGCATAGCACCATAGCCTCACTCATAGATATATATATGAGGAGGGATCAAGTTACAACAAATTTGAGTAACAACAAAGTTACAACAACCATTTTTTTCATTTTCAAAGTCCAAATCGTCGATCCAAACCGGTCAACATGATCTCCACAATAAAATGTGCTTGCAGATCAAATTTTACATTTTGTTGAATTTTTTTACTATTTATTAGTATTTTACAAAAAATAGTCATATTCAGACCATTGAATTTTGTACCCATCTTAATAAATAGTAAAAAAATTCAAAAAAAATGTAAGATTGGATTTGCAAGCACATTTTATTTAGATAATCATGTTTAATGGTTTGGATCGACGATTTGGACTTCATTTTGAAAATCCAAACAACCGATCGGAACCGCTCAACATGTTCTAAGTATTGAAATGTGCTTGGAGACAAAATTTTACAATTTTTGGAATTTGTTTACTATTTATTAAGCCACTTTGAAAATCGCTGATCCAGTGGTCCAGAAAATTTTACTGTTCACAGAGGATCAGTGATTTTCAAAGTGGCTTAATAAATAGTAAAAAAATTCAAAAAAATGTAAAATTTAGTTTCCAAGCACATTTCAATATTTAGAATATGTTGAGCGGTTCGGATTGGTTGTTTGGATTTTCAAAATGAAAATATGGCGTGAAGTAAAACGTTGTTTTACTTCACAACTCACCATAGTCTATCTCTATATATATATATATAGAGAGAGAGAGAGAGATAGGCTATGGTGAGTTGTGAAGTAAAACGTTGTTTTACTTCACGCCATATTTTCATTTTGAAAATTCAAACAACCGATCTGAACCGTTCAACATTTTCTAAATATTGAAATGTGCTTGGAGACTAAATTTTACATTTTTTGGAATTTTTTTACTATTTATTAAGCCACATTGAAATCACTGATCCACTGTGAACAGTAAAAAAACAGTAAAATTTTTTGGACCACCGGATCAGCGATTTTCAAAGTGGCTTAATAAATAGTAAAAAAATTCCAAAAAATGTAAAATTTAGTCTCCAAGCACATTTCAATATAGAGAACATGTTGAGTGGTTCGGATCGGTTGTTTGAATTTTCAAAATGAAAATATGAGCGTGAAGTAAAAATGACCTCTTACTTCACAACTCACCATAGCCCAGCTCTATATATTTTTTTTTTGAAGAATAGTGGATATATCCACCGATTTCATATTGAAACCATATGAACCTGATTGGTACCTAAAATAGGTACCAAAATCAGACATAAGAGTCACTTACATCAGTAATGTACAAAAGCTAGAGTCATCTAACTATAGCAGCTACTTACCAAAATAAAGCAGAAAAACAACTAACAAAAGATCTAACAGTATCATATGACAACAGTAAAACATAAGTGCTACACAGTATTAAGCTAATTCCTCCCAGTTGATTTCTTCCCCATCACTCGACTCGGTGCCAGACATTCGATTTTGGAGGTTGCCAGCTCCAAAATCCCGAGTAGAGACTTCCTCCGAACCGTCCCTGTTGATAGACAGCAACAGATCCACTACTTGTGTTGTATCTGGGCTGCTGGATTCCTCTGCCAGAAGTAAATCTGGGAGGTCCTTAACATCAAAGGGAATCATTAGATTTAATTTAAGCAAGGAATTTTCAGAGTGAGACTTACACCAGAAAGTTGATAAAGAAATTATCTTAGTTCCTATGGCCTTAATTGAGAGAGGATGAGAATTATTAAAACAAACTCTATTTCTTTCTAACCAAATGGTCCAAAGAACAGCAGCCCTCAGTAATTCTACTAACAATCTATCTTTTAAAGGGATAACTGCATCAAGCATCCATAGATCAGTTAAAGACTCACAATCAAAAGAAAAATTATTATAAGAAGCTATCCAATTCCAAATTAATCTAATATAAGAGCAATTAACAAATAAATGATCTATACTTTCTTCTTGGTCACAGAATACACAAGAAGTATCACCAGGCCACCCTTTAATTGCCAAATTACGTTTAGTAAGAATCTTATCCCTTCTTACTAACCACAAAAAAATTTTAATCTTTAAAGGGATATGGGCTTTCCAAATAGTGGTATACTCAAGATTAGGTATACCCCCATATTCTAACCATTTATAAAAAGAGTGAACAGTGAAGTGATCATCATTAGACCATCTCCAAATCAGTTTATCTTCTAACTGATCTGACAATGTAAAATGTTGGAATCTGTGTTGTAAAGCTAGCCATTCTACAAGGTATATGCCAGTTAATTGTCTTTGAAAAGACATGTGTAGAGAAGGAGTAGCAAACACCTCAGCAACTGAAATAAATCTATGAGTAGCAATAGAGAATAGATTAGGATATTGGTGTTGTAAAGCATGTTCTGTGCACCATCTGTCTAACCAAAAGGAAGTAGTCTTACCATTACCTATTTCCTTATTAAGACCTAGATTAATAATAACATGGTCTTTAAGTATTGATTTCCAAAAAGGAGAGCAGACAGCAATAGATGTTTTATGACCATACTTGCTAAGTAATATATCTTTCCATCTTCCTTGAACAGAATTATCCTGAAATCTGATCCACCACTTAGCCAAAAGAGCTTTATTCATTAATTTAAGATCTAATATTCCTAAGCCACCTTGATCTTTTCCTCTACATACTACATCCCAAGCAACTAAAGAATATTTTTTCCTAGTTGAGTTCCCACCATGCCATAAAAATTTTCTCCTAATTTTATCAATTTTATGTCTAATCTTAGCAAGCATCCTATAAATAGATAGCCAATACAAAGGTATAGCTGAAAGAACAGAGTTTAGTAGTGTTACCCTACCACCTAATGATAATAAAGAACCTTTCCAACTTTGGAGTCTTTTTTCTATTTTATCTATCAATAGTTGCCAATCAATCTCTGTTAAGGTTTTATTATTAATAGGAACACCTAAATAAGTAAGTGGTAAGTGAGCTATTTTGCAACCTAAAATAGAAGCTAAGTTATTACTATCAACAGTAGGTAAGTTGAGTGGGAACATTTCACTTTTTTCATAGTTGATTTTGAGACCTGAGGCATTCTCAAAAGCTACAAGGAGCCATTTAATATTAGTCAAGATCATAGGATCAGCTTTGAGAAAAAGCAGAGTATCATCTGCAAAATGGAGGTTCATTATATTACCTAAATTGGAGAAATTACCTAAGCCATCTACAAAACCACCTCTATGAGCTCTTGTTAGAATTTTGTTGAGAGCATCAGTAACTAGGATGAAAAGAAAAGGAGACAAGGGATCTCCTTGTCTCACTCCTCTTTTGCAAGAAAAGTAAGGACCTAAGTTTCCATTAAGGTTGACACAAGTTCTACTACCTTGTAATGTTAATTTAATCCAAGTAATGAATTTCTGTCTAAAGCCTCTAGCCTGTAATACTTCTAACAAAAATCCCAATTGACATGGTCAAATGCTTTCTCAAAGTCTAACTTAAACAAGACACCTTTATATTTTTTGACCTTCATTTGATGAAGGATTTCATGTGCACAAACTACATTATCAAGAATTAATCTACCTTTAATATAGGCTGTTTGAGATGAATCAATCAGAGAATCCATTACTTTAGCTAATCTATCAGCTAGTAATTTAGTGATTAGTTTGTAACTACAATTAATAAGACTAATTGGTCTAAAATTCTTAATTGTAATGGCATCTTCCTTTTTAGGAATTAAGCAAATGGATGCTAGATTAAATTTGGAAACATCTAAAGTATGATTATAGAAAGCATGAAACAATTGAAATAGATCATCCTTAATAATATCCCAGAAAGATTGGTAAAATTGAAAGGACATTCCATCAGGTCCAGGTGCTTTGGAGGGGTTACATGCAAAAACTACTTGTTTAATTTCCTCCAATGTGAAAGGTGCTTCTAGGAAAACACTTTGGTCTGAATTTAAATTTTCAATTCCCCTCCACAGATCAGGTTGTAAGGTTATAATTCTAGGAGTAGAGGATCCCATAAGGCCCTTGTAAAAATCAGTAATATGCTTGTGAATTAATGATTGATCGAATACTAAGGTACCTTCAATTTCTAAGCTACCAATAGAGTTTTTCTTTTTTCTAGTGGAGGCTACTGCATGAAAAAATTTAGTATTGAGATCACCTTCTAAAAACCACTTAAGTTTGGATCTCTGTTGCCAATATGTTTCTTCTTCTAAATATAATTTATGTAACTCAGTTTGGCAGGACTTCCAATTGTCTAAATCATTGTCAGTAAGACAATTATCATCTAATTGTTGTTCAAAATATCCAATTTTGGCCAAACGATCAGATTTGATTCTCTTTTTTTCTCCTCTAACATTAGAACTCCAACCCCTCAATTTTTTCCTTAACAATTGCATTTTAGTTTTCCAACTAAGCCCTAAATTAGATGTTAAAGAGATCTCTGACCACCAAGAAGCTACCAAGTCATAAAAACCATCAATAGCTAGCCAGGTTTTGTCAAATTTAATAGTTTTAGACTTAGGTAAGACAACAGCAAGAGTGTCTAAAATCAGGGGGTTATGGTCAGAATATGCTTTGGGGAGAGATGAGAGCTTGGCTAAATTAAAATGTGCATTCCAAGAATTAGTACAAAAACATCTATCTAATAAGGCTTGAGATTGGGAAGTTAGTGATCTAGCCCAAGTAAACTTTCTATCTGATAAAGAGAGTTCCATAAGTTCTGTATCTCTAATAAATGAATTAAAACGACTACTAATGACATGATTAAAGGAAGGGCCTGATCTATCAGACCTTCTTCTAATCATGTTGAAATCACCCATGATAAGCCAAGCATCAATTCCTAAATTACCAATGTCTCGTAATTCTAAAAGAAAATCTCTTCTAGAAGCAGTAGTTAAAGGACCATATACTGTTGTAAAACACCATTCAAAATTATCTATCTTATTTTTAAGATGTACAGTAATAGAATAATCCCTAACATAAGAATTAATCAGAGAGAATAAAGTGTCATTATATCCTAATAGTAAACCACCAGAGGCTCCAGTTGAAGGTTTAACAATCCATTGGGTGACAGTAAAGCTTAAAGCTCTTAGTGTCCTATCCTGAAAAGTTTTTTTTTTTGTTTCTTGTATGCATACCAAATCTATATTATTATCCTTAATTAAATCATTTAAATATCTTCTCTTAACAGCTAAACCTAATCCTCTAGCATTCCAGTTAAGGAGCTTAACCATTAGCCTTAGATATTGCCCTAATGCTATTAGAATCATTAGACTTAACATTATCATCACAAGCATGTAAAATCTCAGGTGTAAGAATTTTACCAGTATGAGCACAATCAGAAATAACTGACTCAAATGTAGGCTTAGATAAAGCCCTCAACGATTGCACTATCTGTATACTATCCTCTAAATTATCTCCTAATTTGAATCCACTAATATCATACAATTTTACTAAGTCAAAATCAGACAAAGATGAATAAGGAAATTGTTCTATTAAAAATTGAGTACCTGTGGTTGCTTTGGCAGCCTTAATTGGATTAGCAGTGGGCTGAGTTCCACCTGAACCCCCTTCTTTTGCCCCTGCTAACTGATTCAGTTTCACTCTTAAACTGTTTCGAGGTTCCTCAGCTGAAGGAGCTCTATCATGGCCTCTGCCTTTTCTTTTCTTTTCCTTTTCCTGATAATTACGGATAGCCTCTTCCCAAGGATCTTTAGTATCCTTAAGAGGAGGAGGAGGTGGGGGAGGAACTGATTCAGACCAGGGATCATTATCTAACACAAAGCTGGATTGCAATGTGTCAGAAAGAGCACACAGCGGGGTAAACCGATTAGATGTAGAACCCTCTAATTTTTTAGGGGAGCTAGATGATATAGGTAATGCTGGTATCGGCTGAGTTTTGGGAGAGGGGAGAGTAGGTATGCTTGGCGAAGGCACATGAGAAGGAGTAACCAGAGGTAAAGAAGGAGAAGGAATGTGCCTGGAAGAAACTGGTTAAGGAGGAGGAGCTTCATGAGAGAGGTTGCGTTTCTGCCAGAAAGATCGTTGTTGAACTAGAGCTTTGCCCTCCCCCTCAACTACAAACTGAAGCCAGTAATACCGAGGTTTACCATCAGGCCCAGTAAATAAGAGTTTACGGCATGGTGGAATATCCGATCGAGCGGAAACTCTAATTTTCAGCCTGACATACTTCATGAGTTCTCTACCACGAGAAAGAGGATCCATTTGCAAAACCGAACCTCCCATATCACTAATCAACTTTTCAATGTCTGAAACACGGGACAGGACAAAGGGAAGTCCAAAGATCTTGATCCAAAAAGTCAGAGGCTCCCAGCCTCTGTCGTACTTGATCGGATCAAATGCTTCTAGTGGAAACACAATATCACCTAGCAATACCCGACCCTCTTCTAAAGCGATTTGTCGCCAAGATGGGTCAGGCGGAGTAAGCACATAGCATTCATCATTAAGAGGGACAACTTTCCAGTGAAACTGAGGTACCGGAAATCGTTCTTGCAAACGAGATCGAATAAATTCGGCACCTTTTTGGTAAGAATCTTTGATGACCACATCACGGCGCAAAATAGCATCGAAATCTCTAATCGCCTTGGTACTACTGACACGCATCACAGGGAGAGAGCTTCCAAATACTTTCATCTCCTCCGTAAGAGGGGGACGAGATGAAGAGGGTAACATAGTGATCGCCTTGCAGGTATGGGATCTGTGACCGAGACGATTGCAAGCGAAACAAACCACTGCGTTGCGAAAATCGTGAGCCAAATGACCCAAATCGCCGCAACGAAAGCAAACGACAGACCCCTTTTTAGAAAGTGAGTTGAGAGAAAGGAGCTTAGAGTGAAGGCGAGACGCGGCGGGAACCCTAGAAGTATCGAGAAGCTGCAGATTCTCTGTGGTTTGATGTGGGGGAACTGCTGATACATGAGGGGGTGCAAGAGCCGCTGTCGCCGCATAAGATCTATTGATTGCGGAATCGAAAGGACGCCATTGGGAGAAGGCGTCGCTAGGTGGTGATAAGGGGGGCCCAGCAGCAGACGTAGACGGAGAGGATTGAGGTAAAGGCAAACCGGAGAGAGAACGGATGCCTTCCGCCAACGGGGGCCTACCCGCAGAGAGAAGAGGAAGCGAACTGGAGGCGGAGAGTAGTGAGAAATTGGGGCCTAATGTACCTCCAGTAAGCGAAATCGCACCTGTCGGAGAAATATGCGATTGAAGAGGCGGAATTTCTAAAGGCACAGTGGGGCGGGTTGGCTCACAGAGAAGCTTCGCACAATCCAGAAATCGTCGCATAGACGACTCCATATCCGCTAGGACAGAAGATAGAGCCATAAGGAGAGAAAAGCAGAGAAGAATGGGCCGTAAACCAAATCTTGGAAATCTTGAAAATCCGGGGACGGTGGTTGGCCCAAGAGCGAAAAAACAGACTTCAATCGAAAATCCTTGAGCTTGTCTTGCAGATTTCCTTCTTTCATGTACTCATACACGAGCCATGCAATAGCCAATTAGTGACACCAAGTAACTGTGCTCTATATATATATAGAGTTGGGCTACGGTACTTTGCGAAGTAAAACAAGTGTTTTACTTCACGTCTATATCTTCAATTTGAAACTTCAAAACGTCGATCCGAACCGTTCAAGTTGATCTTCATATTAAATTGTGCTTGGAGACCAAATTTTATATTTTTTGGAAATTGTTTACTATTTCTTTAGAATTTTTGAAAATCGTTGTTTTTCAAAAAATCCTGGACCATCAAAAACAACAATTTTCAAAAATTCTAAAGAAATAGTAAAAAGTTTCTAAAAAATGTAAAATTTGGTCTCCAAACACAATTTAATATGGAGATCAATTTGAAATGTTCGGATCGACATTTTAAACTTTGAAATCGCAAAATATGAGTGTGAAATAAAACACTCGCTTTACTTCGCGAAGCACCGTAGCCCAACTATATTATATCTTAAACTTCACCTAATTTATATATTTTTGACTTGCAATAATATACAGTCATGATATTTTTATCTTAGCCTTTTACTTGACCGTTAAGATGAACAAATACCCACTACTACAAACATTGAGTATACACACTTAAAAAATAAGGTTAATTATACACTGTTTTGCAACCATATCTGCGGATGTCGTGTTTAAAAGGGTCACTAAATTGTACACAGTTTTAGAACTATGTACGTTATTTCAAAAACAGTGCCGGCTTTAATTAAAAACTGTGTATAATTCATATATTTTTTTAAATACCAAAGAAACCCTAAATCTAAATTCAAATTAAACACTACATTTACCAATATACCAAAAACACTAAACTAAAATTAAAAAAAACTATGAATATAAACAAAATACATACCAAAAATAATTTACCAACATAAACAACATTCTAACTAAAAAAAATGAAAATACAAAAAAAAATACTAGATCTGAAACTTTATACATTTACATGAACAATACCTAAAAAAACAAATATGGTAAAGAAGTACAAAAATGAAAATTAGAAAGAAAAAACTTAATCGGAAACTTCAACTCAAGTTTTGAGGTTTTTCTCTTTAATTTTTGGGCCTAAAAAGACTTAAATATTGTAGATCACCTTGTCAACTTTTCGAATTGAGGTTGTACGCTGAAATCGGACACTCGATCGATGGGTTACGCGCGTTTGAAGTTTTTCATCTCTTATCGCTTTCTCGGTGAAGATATCACCTCCCTTACCTTACCCCTCTTTCTAGCCTTGCCTGTTTAGAAGAGATGCCTCAGAAAAATATATGTACAGGGAAGATATGCTTTAGAAATGATAAAAATGTCTTAGAAAAAGCAGAGAAATGCATTATAACATGAATGCACAAATCGATGACGTGAAAAAATTGTATTTCTTTCATACGCGGATCATACTATAAAATTGTGTACAATTGTTGGAG
Organism: Carex littledalei; assembly: GCA_011114355.1. Lineage (NCBI taxonomy): Eukaryota > Viridiplantae > Streptophyta > Magnoliopsida > Poales > Cyperaceae > Carex > Carex littledalei. The sequence goes on from CM022082.1 coordinate 1,936,196, forward strand.
CATTTATATGCGCGCATTCTAAATGTGCTCCAATTGTACACATTTTTTTAATAAAGAATCGTGTATGAATATTAAAGCACATTTATGCACGGTTCTTTATTAAAAACTGTTTATGAATATTGGAGCTCATTTTTGGACGAACGCTTTCTTGCTTTGGACACGGATTTAATGAAGTACAATTTATAATTAGTGTTTTTGTAGTAGTGGCCATGAATAGTTAAAAATATAATTTTTTTATATAAAGACATCTAAATTCAACACCCATTTTTTAGATATCTTTTTCTTTGGAAAGCATGATAGAGACTTAGGGGTGTAAACGGAGTGGATTCGGAGCGAATAATGTTGATATCAAATCTGTATCTCTTTATTGAAAGGCAGATACCGAGCGGATTTGAAACGGATAATCCGAATCAGTTTACAGCCCTAAAAATCGAGACGTACTACAGGTATTTAGATATCACTTATCGGAATTAAAATTGAATCTCTCAGTAAAAAATATATGATCCGTCACCAGGCGTGATATACATGTGGTTCTAGATAAAAAAAAAAATTCGATACGAACGCTTATTAAGTATTTCTATGTTCAATATAGCTTGGCAGCCACTGCCAACTTTTTCAAAAAAAAAAAGTATTTCTATGTCGATCGTGTTGTAAAATAAAACAAAAGAATAATAAACAAGATATTGAGAATGTATAAAGATGGCTATCTTTTATTCATATGTTTTTCTTATGTATAATACAAACTTACAATCCTCTATTTATAGATAGAAAATGTAAATAACAAGCCATCTAATTTAATTCAATTGATAAATGAGGGAGATAAAACATACTTCTTTAATGAGAAGTTTTGATGTAATTAAATGAACATCCATAACTTAATATATTTATAACACTTCCCCTTGGATGTTCATTATTCATTATATGCTATTAATATGATACTTCAGGATCAATATTAACACGGTACTTCAGGACCATGTACTGCCTCATTAAAAATCTTACCAAGAAAAACTCATTGAAATAAAAACTTGATTGAAGAAAAAAGAATACAGCGTGTATAACGCTTTCTCTCATTTTGATATTATTGAATATTCTGTAATTGATATAGACCAATCTTTTTTGTGAATTGTTGAAAAAATCTTGTCGGCAAAGATTTTGTGAATAGGTCTGCCAGATTGTCTATTGATCGGACTTGGCAAACATTGATTACACCTTCTTTTTGTAGGTCATGTGTCGAAAAGAACTTTGGCGCAATATGTTTAGTCCGGTCTATATATCCTTCTTTGATTTGTGTAATGCATGCTGCATTATCTTCATGCAGCGGAGTAGGGTTTTCCTTGATATTTTCAAGCCCGCATTCTTCTTGAATATTTTGAATCATTGACCGTAACCAAACGCATTCTCGACCCGCCTCGTATAAGGCGATCAGCTCGGCATGATTTGATGATGTTGCCGTAAGAGTTTGTTTTGTTGATCGCCATGAAATTGCAGCTCCACAATAAGTGAATACATATCCCGTTTGGGATCGTGCTTTATGTGGATCTGATAAATATCCCGCATCTGCATATCCAATTAATTTGGATTTGTATCCTTTTGATAATATAACCCCATATCTCTAGTTCCGCAGAGATATCGAAATATGTGTTTAATTCCATTCCAATGTCTTCTGGTTGGTTTGGAACTATACCTCGCTAACACATTTACTGCAAATGCGATATCGGGTCTTGTATTATTTACAAGATATAATAATGCCCCGATTGCACTTAAGTATGGTACTTCAGGACCAACCACTTTTTTATTATTTTCTTGAGGGCGAAAAGGATCATTTTCTGCATTTAGCGATCGTACGACCATTGCTGTGCTCAAAGGATGAGCTTTATCCATATTGAATCTCTTTAGTACTTTTTCAACATAATTTGATTGATGGATAAATATTCCATTATTTAGATGCTCGATCTGCAGGCCAAGACAAAATTTAGTTACACCAATGTCTTTCATTTCAAACTCATTTCTCAACAATTTTGCAGTATTCTCAATCTCTTCAGGAGATCCAATAATGTTTAAATCATCAACATACACTGCAATGATTGTAAAACCTAAATTTTATCTTTTAATGAATACGTACAGACTAATTATGTTATTTTTATATCCTTCTTTTAGAAAGTACTCACGAAGTCGATTGTACCACATTCGACCTGATTGTTTTAGTTCGTATAAAGATCTTTTGAATTTTATAAAGTACATTTCTCTAGGTTTTGACTTATATGCTTCAGGCATTTTCAATCCTTCGGGATTTTCATGTATATGTCAGTGTCAAGTGAACCATATAAATATGCTGTTACGACATCCATAAGTTGCATTTTTATATTTTCTGTGATTGTGAGACTTATTAGAAACTTGAGAGTTATCGCATCCACTACAGGTGAATACGTCTCTTCATAATCGACTTCAGGTATTTGTGTAAAGCCTTGCGCCACTAGCCTTGCTTTATATCTCACAATCTCATTTTTCTCATTTCTTTTTATAACAAATACCCATTTGTAACCTACAGGGTTAACATCTTTGGGTGTTTGGACTACAGGTCCAAATACTTGCCGTTTTTCTAATGAACTTAATTCAGCTTGTACGACATCTTTCCATTTAGGCCAATCATTTCTACATCTACACTCTTCCAGAGTTTTTGGCACATTTTCTTCTTCATTTATAACATCGGTTGCTATAGCGAATGCAAAGATTTCATTAATATATGTTTCTTCTGGAACTTGATCAACCTCTTCTAGGATTTTATCAACTTCTTCAGGAGTTTTACCATTAATCTCTTCTGGAATTTTATTTACTTCTTCAAGAGTTCTACTACCAATCTCTTCTGGGATTTTATTGACTTCTTCAGGAGTTTTACCATCAACCTCTTCTGGGGTTGGACCAACTGTTTTATTCTGCTCTTTCCTTTTACGTGGATTTACATCCTTAGAACCAAGTGGTCTTCCACGTTTTCTACGCACATTAGATTCATTAGATATTTTTGTAATGTCAATTCGAGCAGGTGCGTTTATAGCTGGAATATGCGATTTAGTAACTCTATTTGTATCTGTAAATGCATCAGGCAATTCATTTGCAATTCTTTGCAAATTTATAATATTTTGAACTTCAAGTTCACATTGACCACTTCGGGGGTCAAGATAAGATAACGATGAATTCCAAGTTACTTGTTTATCCAGCTTTGGTTTTTCTTTCTCTAAATTTGAGAATATTGATTCATTAAAATGGCAATCAACAAATCTTGCTGTAAAAACATCTCTGTTGATGGTTCTAAATATTTAATAAAAGAAGGAGAGTTAAAATTAATATAAATTATCAATTTTCTTTGAGGTCCCATATTTGTGCGTTATGGAGAAAAAATTGGAACATATATTGCACAACTAAATACATTTAGATGTGACAAATTTGATTCTCTTCTGGAAATCAATTGTAACATGAAATACTTATAATCTGCAGTTGGCTTTAACCTAATTAGTGCAGCAGTATGTAATATGACATGTTCCCATGCAGAAGACTGTAAATTATATTTCATAAGTAACGGTCTAGGAATTAATTGCAACATTTTAATCAACGATTCTGCTAGACTGTTTTGTGTATGAACATGGGCCACTGGATGTTCTACCGTAATTCCAATAGACATGCAATAATCATTAAAAGTTTGAGAAGTAAACTCTCCTGCATTATCAAGCCGGATTCTTTTAATTTGATAATCCAGAAAATTAGCTCTCAATTGGATAATTTGTGCTAATAGTCTAGCAAACGCAACATTTCTTGTTGCTAACAAACTCACATGTGACCAGCGTGTTGATGCATCAATTAACACCATAAAATATCTAAATGGTCCACATGGTAGCGTAATAGGCCCACATATATCTCCTTGAATTCTTTCTAAAAATGAAGGAGTTTCAGGTCCAATTTTATTTGGAGATGGCCTAGTAATTAGTTTTCCAAGAGAGCATGCTTCGCATGTCAATTCTTTTGATAATAGGATCTTCAGGTCCTTTAGGGGATGCCCATTTGCACTTTCAATTATTCTCATCATCATTATACTTCCTGGATGACCCAATCTTTCATGCCACAGTGTAAATAATTTTGGATCAACTAACTTCTGGTTAGTAACCATATTCGATTCTATTGTACTTATATAAGTACCATATAGTCCAGAAGACAATGCTTGCATCTTTTCCATTATAATTTTCTGGCCTTTTTTAATAGATGTGATATGAAGATATTCGCAATTTCTCTCATTCATAGTTTCAATATGATAACCATTCTTTCGAATATCTTTAAAACTTAGTAGATTTCTTCTGGATCTACTTGAATATAATGCATCATCTATTATTAATTTTGTTCCTTCAGGTAACAAAATACAAGCTCTTCCGGAGCCTTCAATTAAATTAGTTGTGCCAGATATAGTGTGGATATTAGTCTCACCAAGATGCAATTGTGAAAAGTATTTCTTACCTTTCAATATGGTATTAGTTGTTCCACTATGTACCAGACATAGATCTTCTTTACTTATCATTGCGTTAGCCATTTTTCTTTAAATTAAAAGAATGCAAGAATAAATTAAAATAAACTACCTTTATTCATTTGTTTGCATCTAAAAATATAAAAGTAATCTAAACTTTTATTAAACATAAACATAAGCTTCTATATTATATTTTCTCCCTAAGTAATAATATATTTTTTTTTTCATCCATATTCTGAAAGAAATCTGATACATCAAGATGTGTATCCATATGACATTCATATTCGGGGTCATTTTCAGTAAAATTAGTTTTCACATTTTTCCCCTTTTTCTTAATTGAGGCTTGATAAAGCTCTACAAAATGCTTGGGCGTACGACAGGTACGCATTCAATGATTTGTCATCTCACATATGTAACTGTTTGACCCTAAAAAGTCAAGATCATAGTTATTTGGACAAAGATGCCAATTAACTAAATAAATTGGTCAATTAAAGGTTTAACCATACTTTAATTCGACACAATGCCACAAAATAGGAAATGAAATTTGCTGAACAAATACATGATTAAATTCTATTCCAATAATCATGAATTTTGATATATGGCACGCTTCCTAATTCAAAATGGTTAGAAAGATATCAAAGTTACAAAACAGAAGCCCCTGATTGGTGCCACATGGCACAGGGTACTCATAAAAAATCACCCTAACTAATCAGGGTGCAAATTGGGGTGCATTAAACTTGACTTCACGGCCTGGACCCACTGGTCAGTGAAACAAAAATAAAATTCGCTGATTTAATGATTTGGATGCACTCGGCTCACTGCATTTGGGCGCCTAAGCCGTGTTGGCAGTAAAGAGGCTCACGGTACGCCATTCCCAGCCAAACCCGAACCCAATTCAAACCCCAGCACCTCAGCGCAAATCGACCCCTTCGTTCTCCATGAATCCGGAATATGGTGGACTAGCACAAGTTTAATACACGGCTTACACTGAAACGGGAGCACTGGGATGAAGAATACAATGAGGTAATCGGTAACCAACAGGTAGGCCCCGCTTGCAGCGCTCCCCTCCTTCCTTTCTTCCTCCGCTCTTCTCTTCCAACAGCCGAGAATACAAGAAAAGGGAAATTGGCGAAAGGAGAAGTAGAGTGGCCCGATTCCTTCTAAGTTTAAACCATGATCAACAAAGGAAGAATGAAGGACTCGTCAATTTGGTCATTAGAAAGGCGAGTAAGGGAGAATTAGAAAGAGAAGCCGAGAGAAGTGAAAATGGGAACTCACTGCCTCTCAAAACAAAACCCGAATTAAGGGTGCAAGCATGTTTTCCACCTTTAGGCGATGCTCTCTGACAAATTAATCAAAAGAAAGTGGGGTTATGTCGAAGAAATAGAGGAAGCCACTCATTGTCGGGTCTAAGTTAAAATCAAAATTGGCCAAGGGCAGTGTTGTTTCTTTAGGCTCCTGAATAATCTTGTCAGGATCACATGTGATCATTATTAACCCCGAATTGGTGTGCATTAATTAGAAATGCTAGAAATGGAAATTTGCACCTAACCGGCACCAAGGAGAAATGCTCATTTAACCAAAATTAGAAGATGACAGGAAAATGGATGCAATGCCATGCAGGGCATGTTAATGGTATGATATACTTGCCCTGTGTTACCCTTCTATTGGCCAAAGGATATTAAACGGCTGTAGACCACAATAAGGTGCAAATTGGCTCGGGTATATGACACCACCTCTGTACTGACACCACTGCACCCATTTAACCTCACATACAGCTGGTATAGCGCCAGGCAAACTGCCAAAGAAGAAGCATCTTCTCCCATGCATGAGAAGATGCATGATACTCAATCATCAAATCTTGGCCTTTAAAAGAAATCAAATCAAAGGCTGAAGATGAATTCAATGCATGGATTGCCAACATGGCTTGAGGCTATTGGCCTATGCTTCTGAAAAATAATTTGATGCCTTGAAACAAAATCTGAAACATTGAAATCAAGATGAAGGAAATTAAGGGTGAAGATCATAGCAACCTAGAACCCTAAACCCTTATCCTACAGCTATATAAAGAGATGATTGAAGATGAAAAAAACAACAATACACCATTAGAGAAAAGCCTACAACCACCAGAGATACAGAGAGATAGAAGCATAGGGCAGAAACTCTTTCTTCTTCATTTTTCATATAGAATAGTTAGCTAAAAGCTTGGTTCTCCTCCCTCAAAAGCAAGAAAATTCATAGGTAATGAGAGAATCAGAAATGTAAAGCTTTAAGAAGATGATAGCATGTATATAGTTCATGTTGAAATGAAGAACTTCCTTGATCTTTTCTTTTTCGATTTTCCTTTTGATTTGCACTTTTCTTGATCTTTTTCATGATCTTTGTTTGAATCCCTATAAAAACAGTGAAGGCTTGTGTATTTTAGCTTATTTCATAATAAGTTAGATATGCTTGGCCTAGTGATCAAACAAAAAAAAAAAGAAAGAAGCTTTTCCTTTACTGCCTAAAAAAATATATATATATATAAAATATAAAAATAAATAAATACCTTCTCTTTTAATGAATCCATTAGTTTTCACTAATTAATAAATTCTGTTCTTGCTCATTGTGATTTGTTGCTATTTTTGCACATAATAAAAGATATATGTATGAAAAATTGCAAAACTTTGGTCCTTTTCTTTCCCTTCTTTGTTTTCTTCTTTTGATTACCCTTTTAGATCTTTTAATAAAGTGATATATTGGTGAAGATATGTGTAGTTGAGCCGGCTGGCATCCTTGCATATCCAATCTCTTATTCATTTTAATTAAAAGATCTTAGTTAAAGGGATAAAGTGACAAATAAAAAAAATTAATGCACAAGAAAAAAAGGAATTCAAGGTACAATGTTATAGAGCTAAAGGAAAACTTGCTAAATAACAATGCCTTGGAGGACTTATTTGCAAAAAGTGAAAGATAGAGGGCTAAGATGTATATATGTATATAGGCAGCAACCATAATTGCATTATGCCATTTATACATTTTAACCCTATGACATCTTAATGATTTGTTCTTTCAACATGTGAAAATATATATATAAAACATGAATTTCCAAGAACTCAGGGACTTCCCTGCATAAATGCAGTTTCTGACAAAATATTGATGCTTGAAAATAATGATTAAGTCCCTTTATTTTGGAGCTTTTGTTCTTGCTTCTTTGTTATTAGTATAAGTTGGTAATTAGCAACACTTCTTGTTTGATTAAGTTCTCTTTATATTGCTAGTGCCTTCTAAATAGCCTCTGGTACCATACTAAATGGGTATATAACAGCCAAGCACCAACTGGCACAGAGAAGCACTTAAAAACTGAGAAATGACCTCCTCTGGTAAGTCGGCCAATACAGACCAGCACAGGGGCTAAAATGCAAAATGGACATCACAGTTAAATAAAGGACTTCAAAACACACAAAATTGACACAAGTTGCATGTTTTTCTGATTTTATTTCGATTTATTATGAATTTTTGAAGTTCAGCTCTGAAGAACAAAAAAAATCAGCATTCTGAAAAGAAAAAGGACCTGCTGGTAAATTGAACATAAAAAATGTTTTAAGGACCAAATTGAAAAATAAATACCACAGTTGGATAGAAAATTTAAAGATACACAGAATGGACATAAACTTTATACTATTTGGATTTTATTTCTATTTTCTATGAATTTTCAAAGTCCAACTTTCCAAAATAAGAAAATCCAGCATTTAAAATACAGATTTTTCCTTTATTACCCCTCAGCTGAAATAAATGATTAAAAATAGAAATAAAATTCTAAAATTCATGAAACCCATCCTGAGTATAATACATATACCTTTTTATGATTTAGTAATGAAAGATTGCATGATCCTTAACAAAAATCAGAACTTATGAAGTAATTCAATTTGCTAAAAAAATATACATCATGAAACTAATATCCACTAATGCTTAAAAATAAAAATTCAATCAAGTTGATAAATCTAAACACCCTGCCATGTCACTAAAACTCAAATTCATATCTTAGATGCCTCAATCCCGAATTGGAGAAATTCATCATTCAATCTGGTATTTAATCAACACCAAACTGAGAAATTCAAACTTCAAGCATGATATATGTTCACCCAAACCCAGAATCGAAGCATTTGTGCAATCCTAAATGAAGATACAATGATGTTTAACCACTCAAATGAAGAAAATACAATCCAATTTGAGAGAAACAAAATAGAAATCATAATCAAGGGTCTCGGCAGAGCTCCATGGTGGATCGCCGTCTCTGATGATCGGGTGTAGCCGACGATGGGTGTACTCAGGTCCTGACACCAAGACGATACTAACTGTAACCTCCCTTGGCTTCGTCGTGGTCGGAAACTTCACCGGAAAGCATGTCCAATTGGAACCCTAGTTCGGGTCTCAAGTTTGACCCAAATCTCAGCTGCACGGATTTTAAAGCAAGTTGATCCTTTTGATTCTGGCGCCAAAACGAAGTTTAAAATGGAAATGTGAATCTCAAAGCAAAACACAGATCAAGAGGTTGATGACCCACTGCCTTGCAGGGCCCACCCATTAATAGCCTTGGTTTAATAATTAAAACTCTTCAACCGAATCTCAAAGCCAATTCGAAATCCAATGATCCAAACAATCCAATGATCCAAACAAATCTCGAAAGCCCAAAAGTACACATCTTAAAAACCCAAAATGCTAATCTCAAAGTCCAACTAATAAATAAAAATCCTTAAGATAAAGTCTGTTTATAATGAGACCCTTTCCAATTTTTAATATTTACAGAACAGTCCCTACAAACTTACAAATAGGTCCCTGGCCATACAAGATCCTTTCAAACAGACCCTTAAAAGTCCCATTCTCACATAAAACCCTGTTTAAAGCCCAAATTATAAATTCACATCCCTCCAGCTTTGTAAATAAACCCTTGATAAAAATACAAATATTCACAAATAAGTCCTTGTTAGTCCTTTTCGTGCATAACTTTTTCATTGTAAACTCAAATCAACTCAAACCACCTCCAAACGAACCCAAATTGAATTCTCTATGTTCCTAAATCAAAATTGAACTTGTCCACATCAGTCAAATCCTGAAATGACCAAAATACCCTTTTAACCTTATTCATTAATCAAAGGAATGTAAATAAATGTGTCATAAATTAAATATAAAATAAATAATGTATATATACTTCTCAAATATCCAAATTCTTACTTTAAAAATGCAATAAACATTATTTTAATCTAAAATCAAATACACACACACATGTCCAAACATATAGAAAATCAAACCAAAACCAGAATCAATACATGAATCCCCTTTAGCCCCTTTATTCAATTCACAACAAATAGGCTCCAAATCCTGGAATGAACGAGGTGTTCAGTATGGATTGGAAGGGTCATCTGATGTAATTAACAGCAGGGGCTTGCGCCCGCTGGGAGTTAAATGTCCCCACAATCAATAAACTCTCTCGACAGGCTAATTATGAACCGTAGGTCTGTCGAGGGTGAACCAGAAGGAACAGCAGAAAGAAAATGAATGTTTCAGGTTCGATGTTCTCCCTCATGTCTTGAAAAATCGAGAGCATTGAACCCTTGAGACATTTAACACATGCACACACCTTCCGTACCGCTGTGCAACTTTCTGCGCCCTACAGTAACAAACATCTTCAGGATGTTTTCCTTTCTCATTTTTCATTAATACGTATTTATAACAAAATACAACTTCAGGTTATTAATACCATAACTTCAAGTTATGATAAATGAAAAAGGAGATAAATTCAAACTTTGTGAGATTTGTCATATGTACTACAAAATAGATACGAATTAATAATTTCAGATTATTAATATCATAACTTCAGGTTATTAATGCCATAACTTCAGGTTATTAATATCATAACTTCAGGTTGTGAAAAGGGAGATAAATAAATATAAATAAAAGAATATGTAAATTGCATAAATAAATAAATTTAAATGTACTAATAACTTCAGGTTAATATTATATAACTTCGTGTTATAATAAATATTTATTTAATAACTTCAGGTTATAATACATATTTATTTAATAACTTCTGGTTATTAAATTACTTGGCTGCGCAATTGTAAAATTTAATTTGAAATAACTTCGGGTTATATTTTCATCTAGTGACTTTAAATAACTTCTGGTTATTATATTAATTTTATATGTTTCAAATAAAACTTCAGGTTTTAATTGGGAATAACTTCAGGTTATTATTCATCCAGTGGCCTATAATAACTGATGGTTATTATATTAATTTTATATTAAAATTTCAAATAGAACTTCAGGTTCTAAACAATAATAATAACTTCAGGTTATTATTCTTTTATTCTCTTCGGGTAATAAGAACTTCAGATTCTTGATAAACTTTTATTTTTTGATAATAACTTCAGGTTATTATTCTATCATTCACTTCAAGGAATGATTCTTATAAACTAAAACAAATATAATCAAAAATTTAAATGAAATTTAAATTAATGAAAGATATAATGATCAATCATATAAATTACTTACAGAATAACTTTGCAACTTCTTCCGAGCAATTCGTGCTGATAACGTGTTGTAAAATAAAACAAAAGAATAATAAACAAGATATTGAGAATGTATAAAGATGGCTATCTTTTATTCATATGTTTTTCTTGTTGTTAATAATACAAACTTACAATCCTCTATTTATAGATAGAAAATGTAAATAACAAGCCATCTAATTTAATTCAATTGATAAATGAGGGAGATAAAACATACTTCTTTAATGAGAAGTTTTGATGCAATTAAATGAACATCCATAACTTAATATATTTATAACAGATCGGTCAATTATATTTCTTAACCTTAATTACCTTTCATTTATCGATTTATTATTTAGTTTTTTTAATGTTGTTGAGTAGCATTAATTGTAAAATAAATAAACTAATTAATTATTAAGCATTTTTTTGCACGCTAATTATTAAACACTTGATGAAGATTACACTACAAGAACGAGACAGTATCCGCGAGGGATACTGTTGGTCCTCGCAGATACTCCCGTCGCTAATAGAAAAATCACTTTTCTATCGGTATATCCTGACGGATAGTCACTTTTTACTCTCACGGATACTGTCCCATTCTTAGTGTGAGAGCTGTAGTGTTCTTCAATCTTTCATGCATGCAATATGCATGATGGATTTAGTCGAATTCCCCAAATTAAATTAATCAAGCATAATATATATCCACCCCCCGGACCAAAAAAGAGGATGCATGCCTATATATATATAATGGACAGTGCTACGGTGCTACGCGTATTTAAGGGCCCTCCGTGCTACGGCTCACTTTTTGAGTTTTCAAAATCCTAACGGTCGATCCGAACCGTTCAACATGATCTCCATATGAATATGTACTTGCAAACCAAATTTTACATTTTTTAGAATTTTTTTACTATTTATTAAGCCACTTTGAAAAAACACTAATTTGTACACAACAGTAAACTTTTCTGGACCATTGGATCAGCGATTTTCAAAGTGACTTAATAAATAGTAAAAAAATTCTAAAAAATGTAAAATTTGGTTTGCAAGTACATATTCATATGGAGATCATGTTGAACGATTCGGATCGACCGTTAGGATTTTGAAAACTCAAAAAGTGAGCCGTAGCACGGAGGGGCTCTATGCTACGCGTAGCATATTAGCAAAATCCTATATATAATTATCAATAGTGGCAGTAGCACTACATACATATACTTTTTTATATGAAGTTCATGCAAATTGAGAGAGTTGCCACTATTTTTGTACCTGGACAACTTCCCCGCCATATTCATTTATTTCCAAATTAACACAAAATGTTCAATTTATATTATCTGGCGCACATACATAAACAAACAAAATTAATTTTGACTTTTTTTTTCATTTTTTTAGAAAAATGAGATGAGAGTAAAAGTTTTCTGACTCACTTTCAACATTAATATATAGTTAATTAGTATTGTACCAGTGCGTTGTAACAATGACATATTATAAGAGAAAAAAATCTCAGATAAAATGACATATTTTTATAAAATAAAATTTAGACTAAATAACAAATAACATTCCTAAATGACATATTAAATGGCATCTATGCGTAAATAACATTTCTTAAATAACATATTTCGTTAAATGACATTTTTGATTTTTTTAACATATTTCATATAAAAATCTCATACAAAAATGACATATTAAATGACAAATAACATTCCTTAAATGATATAAAAAAATAGAAAGAAATGAAGACAACCAATTATTTATCAATCAATCATAAAATTTCTTAAATGACATATAAAAAATGGAAAGAAATCAGGACCAATTTGAAAAATAATACAATTTGTATGTGATAAGTACGTGTCTAAATAAATTTAGACTTCTATACGTTAAAAAACATCAAAAAGATGTATAGAATCAAAATAAAACAGACTATTTGATTGGAGGGCTGATATTCAATTCGAAATTTCATCATTTTTAATCTTGACTTTACTTTGGTTGTCAATCTAATTAATCAACTTATAATAAACAGTAATAATATCCTATTCTAAACGAATTGATGGGTTCTGATGTACTAATTGATCAACATTAATATATATATATATATATAGTGCTTGGCTACTATGCTTATATAAGCATATGCCCCCATATGCTTAAATGAGCATAATAGCGTTTCCAATGTTCAAATGGTCGATCCGACCGTTCATCTTGTTCTCCATATTAATATGTGCTTGGAGACTAAATTTTGCATTTTTCTGAATTTTTTTACTATTTATTAAGCCACTTTGAAAGTTTCTGATCTGGTGGTCCAGAATTTTGGAAACACTGTTTTTACTGTTCACCCAGATCAGCAATTTTCAAAGTGGCTTAATAAATAGTAAAAAAATTCAGAAAAATGTAAAATTTAGTCTCCAAGCACATATTAATATGGAGAACAAGATGAACGGTCGGATCGACCATTTGAACATTGGAAACGCAAAAATGAGTTATAAGCATATGGGGGCTTATGCTTATATAAGCATAGTAGCCAAGCTCTATATATATATATAGAGTGAGGCTATGGTGCTATGCATAGCACCAATGGCTAGTGTACTACGGCTCAATATGGTACTTTTTAAAATTCTAACGGTCGATCCGAACCGTTCAATATGATATCCATATGAATATGTACTTGCAAACTAAATTTTATATTTTTTAAAATTTTTTTACTATTTTTTTAGATAGGTAGAAAAATCAGTGTTTTCTGAAAATTCTAGACCATCAAAATTGTACCTATCTAAAAAAATAGTAAAAAAATTCGAAAAAATATAAAATTTAGTTTGCAAGTACATATTCACATGGTTATCACATTGAACGGTTCGGATCGACCGTTAGGATTTTAAAAAGTACCATATTGAGCCGTAGTACACTAGCCATCCGTGCTATGCATAGCACCATAGCCTCACTCATATATATATATATATATAGGGATGAGCTATGGTGAGACGTGGAGTAAAACAAGTTTGTACTTCACGCCATATTTTTATTTTGAAAATCCAAACAACCGATCCGAACTGTTCAACATTTTCTCTATATTGAAATGTGCTTGGAAACCAAATTTTACATTTTTTGGAATTTTTGTTTACTATTTATTAAGCCACTTTGAAAATCGCTGATACACTGTGAACAGTAAAAACAGTAAAATTTTCTGGACCACCGGATCAGCGATTTTCAAAGTGGCTTAATAAATAGTAAAACAATTCCAAAAAATGTAAAATTTGATCTCCAAGCACATTTCAATATAGAGAACAAGTTGAGCGGTTCGGATCGGTTGTTTGAATTTTCAAAATAAAAATATAATGCCATGGAGTAAAAATTGGTTTTACTCCACGTCTCACCATAGCTCATCCCTATATATATATATATATAGAGAGAGAGAGTGGCTAATATCAAAACGTTTGTTCCTAGCCTCCGGTGCAACCAAGTTGTTTTCGGGTTTTCAAAGTCCAAACGGTCGATCCGAACCGTTCAACATGTTCTCTATATTGAAATGTGCTTGGAGACTAAATTTTATATTTTTTGGAATTTTTTTACTATTTATTAAGCCACTTTGAAAATTGCTGATCCGGATGAACAGTAAAAACAGTGCAACTAAATTCTGGACCATGTGATCAGCAACTTTCAAAGTGGATTAATAAATAGTAAAAAAATTCCAAAAAATGTAAAATTTAGTCTCCAAGCACATTTCAATATAGAGAACATGTTGAACGGTTCGGATCGACCGTTTGAACTTTGAAAACCCGAAAACAACTTGGTTGCACCGGGAGCTAGGAACAAACGTTTTGATATTAGCCACTCTCTATATATATATTTTTTTTTTTTCGAAATAAACATTAAAAAATTCCAATACTAAATAGCACGAAGAATAAGAATGAGTAATTATTATTATTTTATTGTGATCGTCAACTAAAGGAAAACATTTGCGTCCTGCTATATTTTCCTCTTGAGTCAAAGATAGCAATGTTATAAGAGTAGAACTAGGGTGAGCTGTGCTCACCAATGGGTTTGGTGAGCACACCTCCAAAAAAACGCATTTTCAAAGTTCAAATAGTCGATTCGAACCTTCCAACGTGTTCTTCATATTAATATGTGCTTGAGACCAAATTTTACATTTTTTGGAAATTTTTTACTATTTTTTTAGAATTTTTGAAAATCATCAGCTTTTCATTAAATAAAAAAAAAATTCAAAAAAATTCAAAAAACACTGATTTTCAAAAATTCTAAAAAAATAGTAAAAAATTTCCAAAAAATGTAAAATTTGGTCTCCAAGCACATATTAATATGAAGAACACGTTGGAAGGTTCGAATCGACTATTTGAACTTTGAAAATGCGTTTTTTGGAGGTGTGCTCACCAAACCCGTTGGTGAGCACAGCTCACCTTAGTTCTACTCATGTTATAATATATAGTAACCAGTTCTTTTTCTTTTTCTTTTAAAAAAAAAAGGAATGACAATTGTGTCATATATCGTGATCATGCCAATTTACATGTCGTGCCATGCCGTGCCGTGCTCTATCATGTTGTGATTTTTTAAATCTCTAATCAGAACTTGCATGTCACGATTCTCTCTGAACTTTTAATATTATCAATCTTTTTGTCTAACTTCTGATTTCATAAAATTAGTTTTTATTAACATCGTTAAATATTTTAAAATGATCAAAATGTTTTTGCAACAATTTATATTATTTTCTAGGCTGATAAATAGGTTATTTCATAAGTAAATCTACGTGAAGTAATACAAAATTAACATATTATTGACAAACTTTTGAAATTTGTGGTTTTTTCTTAGAAAGTTAATTAATTGTTGTCATAGATTTTGAAAACCGTAAAATATTAACCTATTTTATATAATTTATAATGAAGATTATAGTAATTTTGATAAAAAAAAATCATAATAGTAATTTTAAATAACACGTAAACAAATAGCACCAAAATTTATAACAATTATTAACAGTTATTAAATTAAGACAACACAGGTAGGAAGTAGGAACCACAGACACTCAGAAAGGGTTGGGTACATTGGGAGTAATAGACCGGGTTCATTCAATGAAAAAGAAAATGAAACGGAGAGCATTAAATGGCCGACCGTTATAGCAGGGATTACGCTGACGTGTTATCAGGTAAGGTTCTACTTTACAAAAACACACACACCTTTTTATTCTAAATTATATATATATATATATATATATATCTAGAGGAGGGATACACTTACAACAAATTTGAGTTACAACAAAGTTACAACATTTATTTTTTTTATTTTCAAAGTCCAAATCGTCGATCCAAACCGTTCAACATGATTATCTAAATAAAATGTACTTGCAGATCAAATTTTATATTTTTTTGAATTTTTTTACTATTTATTAAGATGGGTACAAAATTCAATGGTCTAAGTATGGCTATTTTTTGTAAACTACTTAATAAATAGTAAAAAAATTCAAAAAAATGTAAAATTTGATCTGCAAGCACATTTTATTGTGGATTCAAATTTGTTGTAAGTGTATCCTTTCTTGTGGGATTCAAAATTAATTTATTAATTAATTACAAAACACCTCGGACTTCGCTTATATATACTTTTTAATTTAACTTGTAACATATAAGCTAGAAAAAAAAACTTGTAACACATGCATGTACACATAGATATGCATATATAGTTGGCATGGCAAACAGAAAAGTAAAGGTTGCCAACATTAATTCTGCTAAAAGAAAATTGATTGCGTCTCGGTCAGGTATTCCTTGCTACTGTTTTTCGATGGATACCAAATTTTGGTACTGTATATAGATCGAAGGGGCTTGCACCACTTCCCAAATAGAAGGGGCTTGTGGCTCCTTGTTAATTAGTTTGTTAACTATAACTATATATGGCAACACTGCAAACAGAATGAATGAATGAATAGTATATATAGGTCATGCGGATGTTGATGTTAAAATATTGTTAATGCTAATTTAATTATTTTATACAACCCCAATTAACATCACCCATTCATATTATCATACATATATATATACACACACACACCTCTGGCACAGGCACAGCACATGTTATAGCCACCACCTCCCTTACTTCCGTTTCCATATTCCCTTCTATTAATTCCAACTTATACCTCTACGTTTGTGCCTTTGCAAACAAATTAGACACACAAGGAAATTAACACATATAATTCAATCATCACACACACATAGAAAAATTAATACGATGGAGTGGCGAACGAGCTACCTGGACTTGGTTCTGGTGCCTTTTGCCGTGTTTTTACTGATGGCATACCACGGGTGGCTATGGCACAAGGTGCGCACTGAGCCTCACCGCACCTTCATCGGCATCAACTCGGCAGGCCGACACCTCTGGGTGGCAGCCATGATGAAGGACAACGACAAGAAGAACATCCTGGCGGTGCAGTCAATCCGGAACGCCATCATGGGGTCCACGCTGATGGGGACAACATCAATCTTGCTGTGCACAGGTCTGGCAGCGGTGCTGAGCAGCACATACAGCATCAAGCGGCCGCTGAACGATGCAGTGTTCGGGGCCCATGGGGAGTTTATGCTCTCCCTCAAGTATGTCTCCCTGCTGCTTCTCTTCGTCTTCGCCTTCCTTTGCTACTCCCTCTCTATCCGATTCCTCAACCAGGTCAACTTCCTCATCAATATCAAACTTGATCATGATCATGATGATGGTGCATCAGTCATTGGCAACTGCCTCTCGCAGGATTACGTGTGCGACCTGCTAGAGAAGGGATTCCTCCTGAACACCGTCGGCAACCGCCTCTTCTACACCGCTCTTCCCCTCCTCCTATGGATCTTCGGCCCCGTCCTCTCATTCCTCTGCTCCCTTCTCATCATCCCCATCTTGTACAACCTCGACGTCTTGGATGCTGCCTGCTGTGCTAGACATCGTGCTGCTGCTAAGGCAGACCAGATGGATTTGGATTGCTCGTCTGTCTGAATTATTTAATATTTAATTATCATCATCATCATCATCATCTTCTCTTGATCTGACCACAAGTAATATGAATTAATTGTGTGTTTAGTTGATCATTATTACTACATATTTGGTTCTTTGGTTGTGAGATTTATGCCTTAAAGGAGGGTAATTTAGCAATTATGATATGATCATATCATATGCATGCCTTGTAATCCGAATGACAGAACAGAAAGCATACATAGTGAATTTTCCCTTATTTACAGCCTAATACAGCTCTAAAAGGAAAATGTGAATTACTATTGTTTTTCTTTTCATGGCATTTCTGTAATATTATGTTAAATTCATGATGTACCACCATTTTCAATAGGTTCCATATAATATATATGAATACATGTGCTTCACACACACACAGAGATAAATGGTTGTGAAATAGATAGATTGATAGAGTATATATTTCAGTTGTGCCAGTTAATCTGCTTTGGGATTAATTAGTCTACTTTGTTTTCTAAATTAAGAAGGAAATATTGGATGTACAAGTGTACCGCACCGGGCATCTGAACTAATTTAATTGATTGATTGATTCCACTAGTTTTCTTTTCGTTTTTTCTTTTCTTGAGAAACTACGCAAGTGCTGGTTTAATACGCCTTGCTAGTTTGAAGCTGCAATATATAACCAAGGATTAATTCCATTTATGAAATTTCGGCATAGAGGGAATATTATGATATAATAAATATACAAAGAGGAGTACAAAAATGGAATGGAATGGAATAGGGGCCACAATTAATGCCTCTATTCTTATAAAACCCTCCCCGCCAAATGCCAATATCTATGCTATCTGATATTTACAGGACGACAAAATTAGCACAGACAGTTGGAGTTACAACAAAGTGCTGCTATGCTATTTAGTGAACATGCTAGCTAGCTACTCTTTTTCCTATCTTAATAAGTACCTTGTTCCCGCTCCTACTGGTATTCCATGTTCTGATTTCTACAGAACATAAACAAGCAAAAAATTTATATATTATGGACAAATATAGAAGCACGATCGAGCAAGAGCAAGCATGTCATGGTCTGATTATAATGATTTCTTCTTAGAGGGGATGAGCGCAGAGGAGAGCAGAGAACCAACTTCCTCTCTTTGCCGTTTCCTTGCAGAATTCAGCACACTGCCCACACCCACACCCACACCCGCTTCTGCTGCTTTCCCTTTCTTCCTCTCTCCTGCCTCCTCTGTTCCACCTTTCTTCTTCTCAGACCCACTGGGAGCCACAGGTCCCCTAGACCCTCGTGGCTTTGGTGTCGGCATCGGCATTGGCATTGGCATTGGCATTGGCATCACCCTCCTCTTTTCCCTCTTTTCCCTTGTCAGTGAATGACCAGCATCAGTTTGAATCTGTTTAGAAGGACCAACACCAGCACCACTACATTCCCCTGGGTCACACAATTTCTTCACTGCCTCTTTCACACCCTCAACCAACTCACCCAACCCCCTCTTTCCCACACCAACATTCTCACTTCTCCCCTTGCTTCCTGAAGTAATTGCCTTTGAATCGGCACGACTTCTTTCGCTACCATTTCTGCTCCCGCCTGGCCCTCTGACGGCAACCTCATTCTCATTTGCTCTTTTCATCAATACTCCAGCACCAGATCTCGGCTCTCTCTCCATTCCTGGCATTGGTATCTGCATGCTTGAACCAAATCGCTTGACACCAGATCTCGGCTCTCTCTCCCTTCCTGGCATGCTTGAACCAAATCGCTTGACTCTGCAATTCATTCTGATATCCTTTCCCATAGAATCCGGCAATAATTCTTGAAAAGAGTAAGGCTGAGAGATGGAGACAAACAGGTTTCTCTGTCTGGCATCCTGGATCAATGCAGTCCAGTGAGGGTTCACCTGCAGAGTCCTTGCATTCCCAAAGATCCAGAGAGAGAATTTGGCACGTGTCAGAGCAACGTTCATTCGTCTCACATCAGCCACAAAACCGATACCGCCAGTACCAGTACGGATGTGGCCTGACTCATCAAAAGATGAAGATGAATTTGCCCTGACTGTAGAAAGCAGGAGAATGTCAACCTCGCGACCTTGGAACCCATCAACCGTGTTTAATTCCATTTCTGAAACAGCATCTGGACCAAGGATGGAGTTAAATTTCGAACGTAAAAGGGACAGCTGGCTCTTATAAGGGGTAATAATGCCAATCTTCTTGCAAGCTAGCTCAGATGGGTACCTGACAACAAAATTGACAAGTAGTTACTACCTTACTTCCTTGTTCAGTGTAATGACTTAGGTAGGTAGAAAAAGAGAGTATTTTTTGTACCTTTTGTTAAGGAACTTTAGAATTTCAGTGGCAGCCTCAGCTTCAGATTCATTACGGAGAGACTGAGAGCCGGCAAAACGCTCCTGACCATCATTTACATCGAAGAACATGTATGGACCAAGGCATTTGATGTTGTGAAATGGAGCGAATCTGTCTTCCATGTGGGTCCCATTTAGCAAGTTGCCATCATAGAAATGCAATGATGGAAATCTGGAGATGTCAGGGTGCATGCGGTATTGTTGGGTGAGCATGATAACGGGGTGGCCGGCTCGCTGCAACCTCTCAAACATGCTGCATTCATATGAGAACTTGCTTGCCACATCTGATATCACCGTCGCTGGAAGCTGCTTAGGGTCTCCCACCTTTTCAAATTTTCAATACCTCAATACTCAATAGTCATAGTGCCAAGGAATTAATGAGATAGCTGTTTAAATATATACTGAACTGGAACTTGAATACTTACCATTACACACTTTATTCCTTTTGACGACTTGAGAAGTTGAAGAGGAATCAGTGTTGCAGGTTCTAGAGCCTGCATCAACAGAAAAACCTTTTTATTACTTGTCTGCATCAACAGAGAAACATAATGCACCAAACATAAAGAAAAGCAAAGAATAAGACACCTGAGCTGCTTCATCTATGACAACCACATCAAACATTGTATGCTCCGGAACAATCCCAAATTTACCAGCTGAGGCAGCCTCTGAGCAGACTGAATACAAGTCACCACCGGCCCCGCTGAGGGTAGTCAACACAATTTGAGCATCCCTCAGAATTTGTTTCCTCACCTTTTGCTTAAGAGCTCTGTTCTCTTCAGCCAGCCTCTTCTCGTTTGTATGAGCAATTTTAAGATCACTACTTATTTCCCTCTTTTGCCCATACAATTGATTCAGCTTTGCATCAATTTGATCATCAGGAATGTCACGTGATTCAGCTCGAGACACAGACACCACCTTTGCTTTTGATAACTCATCATCTTCCCCATCATTGCTATATAGTTTTGCACGCCTCGCTTCGTATTTCCTGATATCATCTACCACCTTTTCCAATCTTGCTCTCACCGAACTGGTAGACTCAAATTCAGCTTTACCAGATTTAGCATCAGCCTTCCTTGATTTCATATCCTCTGATAACTTTTGCTGAACAAGAGTGTCTATGAAAAAGGGGAGGGAACTGGGATGGATAGTTTGTTGATTACCGACCCTGACAATGTAAGGTTTGTACTTTTGGCCATCGCTTCCTATGAGGCCCTCGCCGAGTCTGGAGAGGAGCTCGTCTACTGCAGCATTTGACTGGGCACAGATGAGAATTCTTCCTCTAAGGGACCTTTCAGCGCCTTCAAATTCACCTTCAGAAGAGGACAACTGCTTCATCAGTTGCTGGGCTAAGGGGAGGTCTTGCCAGGCCCTCATTACAGAAGAGGAAGAGGAAGAGTTCCTCCCTTGTCTGTTGCCAGGGCAATATTGCGAAGAAGTGGAAGAGTTCTTCCTTTGCACAAGAGGTGAGGCAAGCAAGGCACTCACTATGGCAACAATTGTGCGTGTCTTTCCAGTACCTGAATAACAAAATTACTAGATGACTGTTTTGCATAATAAATAAAAGAAAGAAAGAAAGGAAATGCAATACATAAATAGAGAAAAAGATAGAGAGAGAAAGAGACCTGGAGGGCCCTGGATTAGAGTGAGTTCAAAATCCTTCCCATCAATCGGTTTCCTGGTAGCCACATCAATGGCCTGAAGTTGGCTATGGTTGTAGGAGCTGGTCAAGAAATTCCTTACGGGTTCATCAAGCCTACTCAACGGTGCCTCATGTAACTGGGCAGGTCTTGCCACTCTTGCGTGGGGTACATTGACATTGAGTGGGTTCAGGATAATAGGCAGAATAGGGATGTCTTGCAAAGAAGAGAGGGCTTGGAATTCTCTCATCTGAGGGGTAAGGTTGAAAACTTTGTTCAGAAACCATTTGCTTCGTTCTGTCAGAAATTTCCGCACTCTAATGAAACGAGAAATCTCATTCGAGATGAGAAATCGTATAACAAGGATCATAGGCTGGTCTCTGTCACCCTTCTCTCGCCTGTCCACCTACAATACAACAAAGACATGAGGTACCAGCAAGTAACATCTTTCAAATTTTATATTTCCATAATCTTGTCATCTCAGGTAACAGCTTTACAATTTACAGTTCACAAGCCAGATGGACAGATTTTCATATAATATTAGCACATTACTGATGGTCCGGTTTGATACGTAACCAGTTTAGATTCGAGACAGTAATTGTTGACACAGGCAATCTTTAGTAAGGCTAGTATCTAGTCTTAAATTGCACAGCCAAGTTGGTCAACCACTCAACCTTAATGGTTAGTATAAATTTCTCATGAAATGCAAGTATATAGAAAATGAAAATGTACCTTTCCTAGCACATGCACAGACTGCTCAGTATTTTGGAAAGGCTCCTTGGTAAGCAAAATGAGGTCATTTTCAAAACAGCCCACTTGATTCCTGGGAAATTCTTTCTCATTTGGCCGACCCCTGACCACCAAGAATTCATCAATTCTCTCAACAGACAACACAGAGAAGCTGCCACACACCATGTCTTCAACTGAGCTCTCCACATAGGCAGCACGCAACTGTGCCTTCAACTCCTCCAAAACAAGTGGCCTAAATATATCTAGGTACTGAGTTTCTGATTGAAAGCTGAGAGGCACCTTTTTCAAAGTTGCATTTGAATCCTTCTCCTTCTCCTTGTGACCATTATTCTTTGATATACCGACGACAGCAGAGAAGTAGTCCATCTGTAATATTTGCTTGTACCACTGCTCAAAATTAGAGCGTTTAAACCTCATGACAGATGTGTTTCTGTTGCTGAATAAAGTATTATTTCTGCTTCCATTTTGCATTGGAAGTTGAACCACTTGTCGCTTTGGAGGGAGGGGAAGTGCCTTTGTCAGACTCAGAGGAGGACGTGGGATCAGGGTCTGGCGCACTTTATCCAATGCGACATCTAGAGGATCAGGTTGATCATCTTCTTGTACTATTTGCTTCAACTGCTTCTGTGACTCCTCTTTAGCAGGTGGCTTCAACTGCTTCTTTTCTGATGCAAGTGCAAGTGCTGCTGGTTCAGCTGGTTTCAAGGGTGGTTTCTTTGCTGCTGTTGCAGCTGCCTCAGATAGTTTGATCGGTTTTTTATCCTTGCTGTAGCCCCTCCCTTCCAAAGTAGTCGGTGGTTTCGCTGATGAGATGACATCTGCTTCCAACTTAGTGGTAGCCCGTCTTGCTTCCTGTATGACTATATGGTTAGAGTTATCGCTGCTAGGTTTAGGTTTAGGTTTAGGTTGGGCCCTCTCTGTGGTAATAACATCCACATTCAACAGAGGAGCCGGCGGTCTTGTGGTAGCAGGAGCCTCCTTAGACAAGGCACTCCCTTCACATGCTGATGCTTTCTCCAGGAACTTCTCCATATCAATTTTATCTGCAAGTTTACATGGTGAAAGATCAAACCACTTGGTAACCTCAAAGCAGCTCTAATATCACTGCTTCTTATGGCCAAGTAAGGCACCAAAAATTATATAAGCATCTCGGGAGTTGCTCCAAGGAAACTTAATTTACTTTTTACCAAATTTAGAAGAAAATTCAAGCCCCTTCAAAAGAAATCACAGTATTATGAGATCGTCAAGCAAAGGCCTAATTTAATCTTGACCTTACCATAGCTGTCGCAACTATAGCAGATATTCAATGAAGCAAAACATAATTTTTCCATAAAAATCTTCCCTCAATGGGAGCTTCTAAAAAGTAATCCTAACCTTACAAACAAACCGAAGGATAAATCGAAGTACTCCCTAAATTCAAGATGACGAGATAATTGATCAGGATTGCACGTAGTTGTCAAAACTAAAGTTCATAGGAGGATCTCGTTCCTTTACCCAACAATAAAACTGAGAAAAAATAAGGAAAGGGAAAGAACCTTTGTAGACCATTGCTTCAAGGGCGAGGAGGAGTGGCGTGGGCCCAGTAGATAGCGATCCCCTGAGAATTTGAAGAACCGAAAGGATACACTGCTTCCAGTGCCTTGTGAGAACTACCAGGGACGATTTCCCCCAATTTGCCAAGTGGGACAGCCAGGCTAAGTCCGGAAAAAGGAAATTTTCACGTAAATAATCTTCCCGAGTTGAGGATAACCCTAGACATAGCCTCTCCACAACAAAAGGCAGCACCTCAAGAAGGCGCACGCTTGCCATCTGTTACAAATTTAATTAGTATATCTTACGTACACAACTGTCATTAATTACTAGCCAATTGAGGAACTAATTCTAAATACCAGGGTACAAAACTTGGCCCG
Source organism: Carex littledalei (assembly GCA_011114355.1). NCBI lineage: Eukaryota > Viridiplantae > Streptophyta > Magnoliopsida > Poales > Cyperaceae > Carex > Carex littledalei. The sequence goes on from CM022082.1 coordinate 1,960,817, forward strand.
GCTTTGCTAAAAGCCCGGCCCAAAAAGTCCAGTTGTTCACCGACTTATCCCTTTGGTGGGGACCACCTTTCCTGTAAGTTGTCTCTGAACTCACACAAAAGACAGCTACAGACAAAATTGCTGAGGTCACCCTCACCGTTGCTATAAATAGAGGCCCATTGTTGTCATTATTGATCTGATCACTATTTGGCTACAGTAACCCTACCTTAAATATTCCTTAAAACCCTTTGATTTGTACCTTCGACTCAGGTTACCTTGTACCAGCATGGTACCAACCTCGTACCTTCCGTACACTAGGTACACTCGAGCATCGGTACCGATCAATTAAGACCTTAATGCAAAACTTTTGCATATTAAACCTTCGCAAAAAAACCAGTTTTTCCAAAAAAAAGTCGCCAGAATTTGTTAGAGTCAGTGCAACTCCGCAAGATTGAAAGCATGTACCTTTAGTCGAATTAAACCCTTATATGAGCTGTTTGGGAAAGTTTATTCGTCTTATGCATATGACATATTGAAAGAGGTGTGAAATTTTAAAAAAGGGTAAATATTATACAGGTTCAAAGAAATGTACCTCACAATTTTTTTCATCAAAAATTATGCCTCTTTTCTCCAAGCATTTCACCATAAAAGGCCACAAGATAGTTGATAGAAAATAGCAAAAGTCTTCCCAAGACTGCATGTCGACAAGACTAGGCATACTTTTGGACAGCTGGTTTGACGGGTCGCTAAACCCTGGTTGCCTTAGGAAACCTCCTTCAGTTAGTGGTCTCACAGTGGAGGGACCCCCCTTGTGGAAACCTGATGGTGATTGGTCAGGGTTAACCACTTCCTTTAGTAGCTTTCGCGTGACAAAAAATATGTGGTGCAGGTTGGGAAAATTTTGTGATATTGGGTCAACTTGAACCTGATAGAATAAACAGTACAAGGTCCACATATCAATCATCTAGAATACATCCTTAAACTAAGCAAGTTAAAGAAAATAATGCAAAAATAAGGAGAACCTACCAGCCTTAGAGCATATCTGAGGCCCAAATACATGGCGGAGAGAGAAGCAGCGCTACTACAAAGAAATTGGAGCCCGGCTGTCAGCATCCTATTCTGAGAGACATACTCTAAAATGGCTCTACCTGCTTGCCTTACACTCTGCTAACAGAAAATATTATACAAGTTAGACACGAAATAACTAACACCAATGTGTACATTTCATTTTTCAGATGAAGCAAAAGTTACTGACATCGTTAGGATCTACAAGAAGGAGAACCAAGCTTTCTGCCATTGCAGGTGCCCAAGTCCATTGCCTCTGAAGTTCCTGCTTTTGTAGTTGCACCACAAATTGCACAGAGAACCTAATTAAAATAGCACAACGATTATCTCATGAGGAATGCCAAAGAAAATATACTACTACTACTACTACTACTAGTACAAAGGGAGGTTAGGTTAACTATGGAGAAGTACCACGGCACCTTTTCAAGGACCTCAGCAATAGAGTGCAAGTAACAGCTGCCACCTCAACAGAGTTTTTTGATTCCTTGCCATCTCCCCCATCATTGGACCCTTTAGGGGTCTCCCATTTGAAGCACCATGATATTTCCCCAGCATGTGACACCAACCACTCATCCACTGATTGTGACATCCGCTCATTACCAGAACTAAGATCCGCCACAGAAACATGAGACAATACCCAAAATATGGCCATGGAGAATGATATAGGAAGATTCATGGGGTCTACTTGAAACATTGCAGTGTACCACAACAATGGAATGCATCTCCATTGGCTGCATTCACGTGAAGTCAAGTTCCATTGTGACCAGAATTCAGTCCAACAACTTTTGTCTCTCTCAGTATCTTTTAAAAAGGATGTATCCTCCTCTTCATCAAAAAGGCTTCCGCTATCACCTTTTGAGAGGGATACGCGCTTTGATACCAATGCACATGCATCTGATATAATAATAGAATTTATGAGATCAAAAGCAGGTTGGCGTAAGGAATTGTGCAGGGTTGTGTCCTTCAATGAGCTCACCAAAGAGGGGCCCCTGATAAATTTTTTGAAAGAATAAACAAAGAGTAACAAAAGAGTTGATTTTGCATAATAATGATAACAATTCAATCTTACCACATATGAGCACACTCAAACGGGGGACTAGGAGGTTCCATTGTATATCCTCGGTACACAATAAGTATAGCAATCTGAAACAAAACATTTTTTTTCAAATTTAGAAAGAGCTTCATTTGCTGATGTCACATTCTTTTCTTCGACTGGATACAAGCCTGAAGCCGTTGTTTTATGAAAAAAAGTAAATATAAAAGAAAACAAATCTATCTGTACTAGACAGGATCATATAGTCCTGGATGATTCAATTAGGCATAGAATATAGCACCATCCCAGTAACACTTCAGACAGAAGTTTCTAAACTCTATCAAGAATTCAACATTGTTTTCACCTTGCAAATCAATTGGTAAGACATCAAAATAATAACAAACTAGATATCCCAAATAGAAAGTATTAACACAGTTTGAGAACAGTAAGAATGTAGTCTTCAGGAGGACAAGTTTTAATAAAACTAGAGAGGCTTACCTTAGAAGCATTTTGTCGTGTGAAGGCACTGAAGTTACTGCTTCTAGTGGCCTGATGAAGAAGAAAATACAGTATGTTTCTCCTTTGCTTTTCATGCTCTCCATCTTGCAATGCTTCAAGGGACTACATAACAGAGAACTCTACATTATTTTCTTCGTTATATTTCTTTTAGGAGCACTTAAAAGCATACTTGAACTCAAATATTGACAAATGCATATGAGAGAGAGAGAGGGAGGGAGGTAAACCTGGAGAAACGGAATAAAAAGATCGAAAATATCCTTGTGGCTTTTCTCGTCTCGAGTATGAAAACAATGCCCCAGTAAAGTGTTTCGCATCACGCTTGGTGATAGTGAGGCTCTCAACCAAAGCTTACAACCTATACACAGATCTCACATCATAGGAACAAAATAAAACCTATACAATGAAGGATACGTATAAAAGTGTATTACTCACCTAACATCTCAAAGGAGGCTTTGAGGCAACTAACAGCATATGAGAAATCAGAAGTGTCATCACTGACATGGTTGAGTATTATATTCAAGAAAACAGGATACCTCTCCAATATACCATCCTCAAAAGCTGGGCCATCCAGAAACCCCAGCCTAGAAATGAAAAACAAAAATAAAATTAGAATCCAATAAATTGAAACAGAAACATTTAAATACAAACAAGAAAGCGTAGTCGCAGGTTTTAGACTTACATACAGTGACTTAATTCCAAGCCATACATCAGCTCGCTTGAGCTGCAATCTGGGTCTCAGAGTCTCAGTACTGGTAGGCAGAACATCTGTTTCTAAAAAGCCGATCCATTTCTTGAGTAGAGGTTGCAACGGTTCCAAGTCGCTTGCTAGCCTACATGGTTTGTTTTTCATTACTTAAATTGACATAGAAGGTTTGGAGAAAGTACAACTCAAATATTAAATTATTATTTGCATAAGGGGGAGGGATGGGGGTACCTCAACTTGCCCATGCATCTCGCTAGACGAAGGCCGATTGCTCTAGCTTTACTGCTGCCGAAGAAAAGCAGTGCAAACACTCCCTGTTAATCCAAGTGTTAACCCAACAAAGCAATGTATGTGTGTTAGTATTAAATAATTGTTGAATTCAGGTTGCTTTGATTTGATGAAACACTGAGAAGTGCCTGCTGTAGAAAATTATGAGAGTAGAGTAGAGTAGAGTAGAGTAGAGTACGGGGTATTGTTGGTCAGTGGAGAGAGTGACTTCATAAGAGTGGTCAATGGCCTCTAGAAAGATCTGAAATTCATTTGCCAGAGAGCTGTCGTCCAATAGTACTGGGAACATAAGCACCTCAAACATCAAACTGACGACCTCAGGACCATCACGAGCAGGATCATAGTGGTTGGCACGTAACTTGGCATTGATGCGGTTGAGATGGGCAGAGAGCCTCTCTTCATCGAGCCTGCGGAGGGTGTTGAGGAGGGGACCCACAGAGTCAGATTGGTAGTGGGCGTCATAGGAATGGAGGGCCTGGTGGTGCTGACAGACGCACTGGGTGCAGACGGCCAGCTCGCGGGAAATCCTGGTCCAGAGGAGAATGAGGGGGAGGGATGAAGATGAAGATGGAGATGATGTCTCCATCTCCAAGGCATGGAATGTCTCCAGCAGAGGACCCATGAGATTGGGGTGGTCGCACCAGATGTGTCTGCTCTCTGGCACTTTTATCAGGAAATCGAACGCGTCTGAGAACCTACGCTACCATGGATATGATATGAATTTAGGAATTAATGAAATTGTCAAGTAGAACAGAACAGCTACTAACTAACTCACCAGGAGGCCTTGGCGGAGTGGAGGCGGCGCTGATCAGGGTCGTCGTCATCCCCGTCTAATTCCTCTTCGATGGAGCGCCAACGCTCTTTCAACTCTCTCTCCCGATCCATTTCTACTGATTTTGATTTCCCGATCGCTTCTTCTTCTTCTTCTTCTTCAGCAAGAGGAGGAGGCGGCAAACAAAAGCATTGATTAATTATTTCATTGATTTTAGATTGATTTTTAGGAATAGGGTTTTTAGAATAAGCGAAAGAAAAAAAAGAGGCGGGAGAGAGAGACGAACCCATATCCTCTGAGGTAACAGAATATTTCTGTTTGAAGAACCTCCGTCCGATCGGAATCCGGGCCAATCCGGCCCAGGCGTGGAACGCACTGAACTGCTTTAATAGTCGTGCGGATTCTGATTGGACGGTCGAGATCCAAACAGAAATATTCTGTTACCTTAGGTGATACGAATTGAGAGAGAGACCCAGTCCCAGTGCAGTCCGACTCCCGCCTGCGTCCTGAGTCCTGACGCAACAAGAAAAGAGTATTCTTAATTTATTATAATTAAACTGGAATCTAATCTTTATATCTAACTAAAATTAAACCAACTCATTTATAATTAATTTATTTTTTTCTAATTCAATCTCAATTGTTAATCTATTTAGTTTGGTATTTTAATTCTTTTGACTACCAAAAAAACCTAGTGATTTATTGCTCACTAGTCTCTACCATCTCATTCATTCTCAGATCTTGATCCAATGCTAGCTCCGAATCAACCACATAAACATACCTGATACCTGAACTGAAAATTAAGGATATTTATATTTATATTTATATTATATTAATTGGACCACAACGAGCGAGGGTAAGGGCCCACGGCCTAACGCTAACGGGCCTGGAATCCTTTTAATTTTAATTAAGGCTAGCTAGCTAGCTGGCTGCTCAAACTCCAAGTAATACTTCAAGGCCTGCACCGGCCCTTTACGTACTACTTAGTACTTACTCTCTAGCTAATTAATATCTCTCCATCTCTATACTATATATGAAGTTGTGAACTAGGTAGCTAGGAAATTAAGATGAACTATATATATATATATATATATATATATATGCGAAATAGCTAGCGTGCTACGCGTAGCATAGAGGCTCTACCGTGCTACGGATCATTTTTTGAGTTTTCAAAATCCTAACGGTCCATCCGAACCGTTCAACATGATCTCCATATTAATATGTACTTGGAAACCAAATTTTACATTTTTTTGAATTTTTTTACTATTTATTAAGCCACTTTGAAAATCGCTGATCCAATGGTCCAGCAGATTTTACTGTTGTGTACAAATTAGTGTTTTTTCAAAGTGGCTTAATAAATAGTAAAAAAATTCTAAAAAATGTAAAATTTGGTTTCCAAGTACATATTAGTATGGAGATCATGTTGAACGGTTCGGATCGACCGTTAGAATTTTGAAAAATCAAAAAGTGAGCCGTAGCACGGAGTGCTCTATGCTACGCGTAGCACGCTAGCCATGTCCTATATATATGTATATATATATAGGACAGTGCTACGGTGCTACGCGTAGCATAGAGGCCTCCGTGCTACGGCTCAATTTTTGAGTTTTCAAAATCCTAACGGTCGATCCGAACCGTTCAACATGATCTCCATATGAATATGTACATGCAAACCAAATTTTACATTTTTTAGAATTTTTTTACTATTTATTAAGTCACTTTGAAAAAACACTAATTTGTACACAACAGTAAACATTTCTGGACCATTGGATCAGCGATTTTCAAATTGGCTTAATAAATAGTAAAAAAATTCTAGAAAATGTAAAATTTGGTTTGCAAGTACATATTCATATGGAGATCATATTGAACGGTTCGGATCGACCGTTAGGATTTTGAAAACTCAAAAATTGAGCCGTAGCACGGAGGGGCTCTATGCTACGCGTAGCATATTAGCAAAATCCTATATATATATATATGCGCATGCATATGCTGCATATATGTCTCTTCATTACATGCATTAATCTTCAAATTAATTAAGAAGAGCTGAGCTACAGCTAGCTGGTATCTATTTATCTATTCTTAGCATGATGCATGCTGACCTCTCCTTTTCTCCCTTCATCGCCCCGCGTCCAACTAGGTACGCTTTTCTATCTTCAGCACCCCTTCTCTCTCTCTCTCTCTCCCTGAGCCATAATCTTCCTCGCAACATCCATTGCCAATAGTGAGTACGTGTCTTTAGCCGTTGCACGGGCCGGCGGGCTACCCATCCCATCCCATCCCATCCCATTCACCATGGCCACAGCCTATCCATCCTGCATGCCCGTTGTCATCCTCATCCTCCTCACAACATCATCCTTCCCTCTTACTGCCTCCCAGGAGGTGCTCAGTGCTGATGCCAAAGCTGATTCCGATGTTCTTCTCAAATTCAAGGAAGGATTGATTGACCCCACGGGCGGTCTCAGCGGCTGGCAGCAAGGGAAATCGCCGTGCAACGGGAAAACAAGTGTATCTGCTTGGTCAGGAGTCATATGCACCCATGAAGGAAGAGTGTTAGGGCTTCAATTGGAGGGCATGAACTTATCTGGTAAATTGGACCTTGCTATCCTTGCAAATCTACCCACATTACGTGTCTTGAGTTTCGCCAACAATAACTTTGACGGTTCCATGCCGGCACTCAATATGGTCACCAATCTCAGGGCTGCATTTTTTTCAAGGAACAAGTTCTCCGGAGACATACCCGCAGATGCTTTTACCAGTATGGGAAATATTAAGAGGATTCACCTTGATAATAATAAGTTCACTGGATCCATCCCCAAATCATTAGCTGAGTTGCCAAAACTTTCAGAATTGAGACTCGATGGTAACCAATTCCAGGGAGAGATACCAAATCTACATCAGAACACCCTGCAGTTATTAAACGTATCTAACAATGCATTGGAGGGCAAGATACCTGACAGCCTCTCTAAAATGGGTGCTGACCTCTTTGTAGGTAATTAGTTAAATATATATTTAATTGTAGTTTACTTATTTTCTCCCCTTTCAAAAAACAAAAAAACAAAAATACTTTCTTTTTCCCTAGCTGTTTTAATTAATAATTAATATATATATATATGTGCATGCATGCAGGCAACAAAAATCTTTGCGGGCCACCCCTACAAGGGTCATGCACCAGCTCCTCTTCACTGGCATCACCATCATCAGATTCAGGATCACCGTCGTCATCTGCACAGAACAGCACATCGATCGGTATCATTGTATTCATTGTTGTCATCCTTGTAGCTATTGTGGCGGTATTATTCTTCCTAAAGAAACGACGCCAACAAAAGATGGCAGAGCACGGCCAGTTCGAGTTACCTCCTAATTCCAACGCTAATGCTAATACCAACTTTAGCAAGAAGAAGGCTGATGAGGATTTGGAGGCGGGCCCAGAGATAAATAATTCAAGCAAAATGGGGTCGCCGAACAACAACCGAGGCAGCAGCAATGGAGCCCACGATCAGGGAAGGCTGGTGTTTGTGGTGGAAGGTAGGCAGAGATTTGAGTTGCCGGATCTATTGAAATCAGAAGCAGAGGTGTTGGGGTCTGGTAGCTTGGGATGCGCATACAAGGCAACATTAGGTAACGGGCCTTCTATGGTTGTCAAGAAATTCAAGGACATGAACCGCGTCGGCAAAGAAGACTTTGAAGAGCACATGAGGAGGCTTGGTCGTCTTTCTCACCCCAATCTCTTGCCTTTGGTTGCTTATTACTATCGAAAGGATGACAAATTGCTTGTCAATGATTATGTGCCCAACCGAAGCTTGGCTCATTTTCTACATGGTATGTAACTGCTATATATATATATATATATATATGTATTTTTGTTGTTGTTGTTGTTGGCATATATTAATTATTTGAATTAATGCGTGTAGGCGACCGCAGGATGCGTGCTGCCTTGGACTGGTCGGTACGTTTGGGAATTGTGAAGGGTGTGGCCCGTGCACTGTGCTACCTGTACGAAGAATTGTCTGTGCTAAATGTCCCTCATGGCCACCTCAAATCGTCCAACGTGCTGCTCAATAACTCCTTTAAGCCCTTGCTATCAGATTATGCTTTGGTACCGGTCGTGAACCAATCACAAGCCATCAACACCATGGCCGCATTCCGCTCACCTGAGCGTCGCCAGGTGGGCCGCCCATCAAAAAAGAGTGATGTGTGGTGCCTTGGTCACCTCATCTTGGAAATCCTGACAGGATTACCGGGGACACAGAGTGATGACTCAGCTCACCATCAACAGGGCCAAGTGCATGACCAAAGCTTGTGGGTAGCATCGATGCCAGAGGAGGAGTGGAGTGAGAAGGTGATTGATGCCGATCTGATGAGAGTCGTTTCAGGCACTAGCAATTTGGAAACGGTGAAGGCTCTAATGCGGATTGCATTGGCTTGCTGTGAGCCTGACATGGAAAGGAGATTGGAGATGAAAGATGCTGTGGAGATGATTGAAGAGCTAGCAGCCCCGGGATCGGGTGGGGGAGACGCGAGCAAGGATGATTCCGTGTTGTCACCGCCAAGGACCGAAGAGAATGAGGATTCACACTTCTCCTCGGTGGCAATTTAAAGAAAATGCAACAATGGTTGCATGAGAAGTTTTTCTCAGAAGGCTTGCTTTTCTTATCAGCCTGTATCTTTAAGAGTATAAGCAAATGCAACGAATTTCTTCTTTATTTTGAATTATACTCTGTTGTTTTGTCTTTATTTTTGGAGGCTCAACGTTCTTTTTCTAGGAAAAAAGGAACACACATTTCTTCTTCATCTTATTTTTTTTTTTTTTCACTTTTGCTTTCTTTTTAACATCATTTTTGAATCACTGAATTTTCATGTGTTACTTCTTGTCCTGGAATATATAGGTTAATTAGTGTATTGGTTCAATCAACTAATATATATTGTGCTTGTTTCTAATAATAGAGTAATGCATGTATAATTGTTATTTTAGTGATGATGAGCTTGTGTAAGATATTATAATAGAAAGAAAATTACGGTTGTAATTTATGTTGTTAAATTGCCATCAAAAGAAAGAAGAGCACTGTCCTGTGTACCAATTCTGCACAAAGAATTTCTCATTGAGAAAAAAAATAAGGAAATAAATTTTAGATTCTAGAAGACCAAAGAATTTTTGCCAGGGATTTCTCTACAATTAATGTATAGCCGGGGATGGCCAGTACGTATTATTAATTAATTAATTGCCAGTAATATGAATATTAGGCTTTCCATCTCAATCTGAGAGTTGTTAATTCACTGATGGCACTGGCACGGGATTCCCCTGCATGTGTGCACCAGCTAGGGGATACCAGTAGTGCCAATGCATGTGCGGCCTACATTTGGAACACCATGAATTACTATATAGTCTTACAAAATACAAAATACAAATGCTTTGCCTTATTTATTATATATATATAGGTAGCTATTTTAAATCTACGGTACGTAGCTTGCATGATTAATATATTAAGATCGAAGGTGCAGATGCAATTAATTGATTTCAAAGAACGACTACTTTGCTTAAGATCCAGAGCACGAGGGTCATCTCGAATGCAAACAATGTATGGAGCAAACCCCGGTCAAGCGCAAAACCAAACAGTGTAATTCCTCCCCTGTTGTACTGCAAGTATGTCACTGCATGCATGCAACAATTAATTAATTAATGTATTAATTATATATTTAATTACTAGCTAGCTAGCTAGCTTCCCTAATCCCTTATACGTACTCAACTCAAATTAAAAATTAAAAAGAGTACACATGCATGCATACCTAGAGCTTCCCTTATACTAGAAGCTGACACCTCCTCCGGGAATGATTGCATGGCATCGGCATCGGCATCGTAGGCATGATGATCGTAATCTGATGTGTATACATCATCTTCGATTGCATCGGTGACATGCTTACTACGCTTGGGGTGGCATGACATGGACATGTGCCATTTGCTTGCAATGGAGACCACTTTCTGAGCTCTGTGAGTGATGCGTGCTGCTCCTAGCAGGCACATGATGAATCCACTCAACTGAACCACTGAACAAACCTATAATATTATATGATATGATCCAATTAATTAATTATATTAAGAACATATATATATACATGGATCATATCAATGGATAAAACAAACCAGTAAGTCGCCGGAGTTGCAAAAATCCTTGGGGGACTTGGACGATAAAACAAGGAGAAGAGCGCCAAGCTGGCTGACAGTAATGGCAACCATGCATCCTATTATGAACCCTCTGTAGCGGTGGCTCGTCTCGAACAGCTGCATCTTTATCCTCGCATGCTCCTGAAATATCACCTCCGCTCCGCATTGCACCTCCGACGACCTTTCTACTCTGAACATCCCATAGAGACCCTCAAACCTGCACATGTCATAATTAGTAATTTATTAATAATTAGTGATTAGTAATTTATTAATTAATTATTCGCAAACACTATGAATTAAACCTGAGTATCTGGAGCTCACATGTGAGCCTAAAGAGCACGCATACGAGGAGGAAAACTACTGTTCTGTAGATCCATGATATCAGCATGAACATAAAAATAAGGGCCTTCCATGAGACGTTAGTGTTTGTATTGCGTAGCATGTCAGGGAAGAAGGGCAGGCGTACATGCACTGAGGAGAAGAGGAGGATCTTGTGCGTGAGTTCAAGGGAGAAGGAAGGGAGAAGGATAAATGCAAGATGTCTCCGGAAGGCTTGGTCGATCTCGAGCGTGTAACGGCGACGCACTAAGGATGAGTCGCGTCGCAAGCTGTCATCAAGGAAAAGCAATTTCCTCAGGCCCCCGTGACGGCGAAAGAAAGCTGTGAGGGTGATGAAGGCGATGGTTGTTAAGCCTGATGTTGGCAGTTGTGCCAGTCTGTTGAAAGTAACGAGGGATGGAGGGGGGGTAGTGCTAGTAGTAGCAGTGTTGTTGGGGAAGATGGAGAAGGAGGTGGCGAGGGGTAGGAGGAAGGTGAGGAGGAAAAAGGCAAAGAAGGAGAGAACGGCAGAGCGCAGAGACGAGTGATCGAGCAGGCAGCACTTGAGGCACACTCGGAAGCTCCTCAGCTCGTCGTGCAACATCGACTTGCACCGTGCATACGACGGACTCAGCAGAAGCGGAACCACCACCGTGGTCTGCCTCTCACTCTCACCCTCACCCTCGTTCATCATTGATTAATTATGTTTTCGATCGGTATCACTGATCGATCTATCTCAACACTTAATTGGCTAGCCAGGTCACATTAATTAATATTAATTGACACCCCTGACCCCTACATGGAGTGCTCGCTTATTTGTTGCTTTATCTATCTATCTATGTTGCCCGTGAATTAGTCTGGAAAGGAGTGGTAAGGAATAACTAATAATTAATTAAGGATCCATCGATATACAGCCGATAGGTCCTTGGCTTTATTTATAACCAATTTAAATTATATTATATTATATTATTGGTTCCTCCAGTGCACACCTGTCCTGCCCTTAATTGCTATATTCTACCTCCTTCATCCAAATGGTTGCAACTTGTAACACGGTTCAGCAAGGCCGGTCAACATATTTTACCAATTTTATGATGTTTTCTTTTGAAAGAAGTGGCCGGGGTACGTGAACCAACCGATTTTCATTTAACAGAAAACCATTAGAAGCAGTATCAAATCCGGTACCAACACTCTGGTACCAGTTACAAAACAGAGAACATAAAAGCATACATGCATAGGTAAAAACTAGAGGTGCTATCGGGTCGGGTAGGGTCCGGGTACTATTATATTTGGACCCGTACCCTAAAAATGTTCAGATCCGAATTTCGATCCATATACTTAATTATTAGTTTCAAATCTGGTCGGATCCGGATCCGGATACCTATCTACCCGTTGATATTTCGGGTCCATTCTTTCGGTTTCGGGTAGATAGATACCCATAACTTTTGTGGATTATCGGGTCCGGTTCATGTTCGGAACGGGTCCGGATCCGGAGCGGATACATGACGCAACTCACAAGAATTTGAGAAACCCTTTACGTTTAAATATAATTATAATTTTCTAAACATCTCACATAATATATCATTATAATATAAATTAAAATCTGCTCTAAAATATTGAAGATGAGATAATTTTAGAAAGTAAAATATTAGAGATGGTGATTTCATTCTATGGTTCCAAAAATTCATGAATAAAATATTAATACCAATTTGTTTCAATCAGCAATGAGAGCAATAAATTTTAATGATCCGTGCAGAAAAAAAGATATATGGTAGACAAAGAGATCAAGAAAAGAATTAATTAGCTTTGAAAATTTATAGGAAAAAGGTGAACGTGACATTTGATTTCAATGATCTGTGTGAAAAGAGTAATAAATTTCATTTAAGAAATTAAAAAAAACTACAAATGATTGTCTTTTCATAGTTATTAATATATGTTTTTATATTAAATAATTATAAAGAAATGGCATTATCATTTTATCGGGTATTTATACGGGGTATTGGGTCGGGTTCGGTTATGGGTCAGATAATTAAATCAAACTCATATCATATCCATTACAGTAACGGTTTCGGTTTGGATTTGGATCGGATATTAAATTATTAATTTTGTAACCATACTCATAATTTGACCAGTTATATTTTTTAAATCATACCCTATCCAAATTAATCGGATCCGGGTCGGTTCCAGTTCGGATCCGGTTTGGTTCCGGATCGAATCCGAGTAATCGGATAAAAGTAGCACCTCTAGTAAAAACCTGACAATTAAGTAGCATAGTTTTACAAAAACAACCTTATCAAAAACAACATTAACAACCACTAAAACTTGTCAAAATACTAAGTCTTCAGCCTGCCTCCTCTTCAATAGAAGTGGTCCTGGACCAAACATAGGGATTGTACCTTGTCCCCTTCCCCCCTCCAAAATAAGAGAACTTAATGATTTGCCCAAAACTGTGCATGTAACTGAAATTATCTGTGTACCTAAACTTTGTAAACTTTTTGCATTTTCACCCCTACAAATAAGTCTATTCATCTCCAATCATATGGTCCATAAAACTGCCCCCTTATTAGTTTCACTAGATTTGAATCTTTCATAGGGATGCAGGTGTCAATTTCCCACAAATCTCTAATATTAACTGACTTGGCGATTTCCTCTACATCTAATTTCCATTCAGTTGCTTGCTCCAAGTGCATGCGGTTTGTGACCAAACCGCATAAAAGTCCTGTCTGACCAGAATGCTTCGTATTTGTCTGTTTTTGCCCTAAAATTACTAAAAAACTGCGATTTTGCAAAATCAAGAGTATTTAGCAGAAGTAACCTGATTCTACCTAAAAACGCACATAAAGACTTGATAATTGGTCATTTCCTAGGCCAAATGGTAGGGTAAATTACTATAATTTAACACCCTATCAAACATTAAAGTGCAAACTTCAGGGTCTGATGTAAAACAACATTAACAATTCAGATAGTGTGATTACATCAATATAATATATATATATATCAGTAAAACACCTAAATCTAACAGTAATATCGAGATAGAAAAATGAATAAGAGGTAATAGGATGTTAGTGTGATTGGTGTTAAAATTAACAGCACCAATTACTATCGGAAGGCCCAAGCCCATTAATAAATTATAGAGTATTCAAGATATATAGCCGGTTATAATGCAAGTATATTATTCTAGAAAGTTCTATACTCTCTAGAGAAATCAACCAATGTCGGTAGAAATAGGAAGTAAAATCTAGAAATATCCTGCCGCCATATGAGTAGTATAAATAGTTGGTGGCACATGAGTACGTGGGGTGTGAAAAATATATCAAGGCTTTGTACTCCAAATCTTGTATTCCTCTTAAGTAATAAAAAGATATTAAAGTTTATAAACTCTTCTCTTGTATAAAACTACAATCTGATTACAATTTCCAACATTTGGTATCAGAGAATCAGGTTCGAGTAAGAAGTTAGCGAAGTAGACAAGAGCGTTCGTGTAAAATCACTACTACAGAAATGGTCATTGTACGTACACTGCACATTGTACACAGATTTGACAATTTTATATAAAAACCGTGTGACATTGTAATTTTTTGGAAGCCCGAAATATTTGTGGGATCTCTACACGAATATTTATTAAAGAATCAGTGTAGAAAGCCTTGAGAGAGCTACACGGACGTTTATCAGGAATTGTAAACGGATTATTGTTTAAATAACAGTGAAGATAGCCATGAGAGAGCTACACGGATATTTATGGTGAGAACCGTGTAGATAGATGCGAACTGTACACGGATGTTTGTTTAAATAACAGTGTAGAAAGCTTTGACAGAGTTACACGGCTGTTTACATAATAATCTGTGGAGAAAGGTTATTGTAGGGTTTTGATTATCGATAAAGGCCTTCTCCTTCCAGCGCCGTTTTGATCAATTAATACTCTCTCTCTCTGTATACGAATTGGTCTGATTTCTGCGCACAAGGAGGCCGGATCTGAGATCTTTGAAGTTAATTTGTATTTCTCCTCTCTATCTTGCTAAGGTTAGTCGTGTATATATTTCTCTTTTCTTCTCTAATTTTCTGTTACTTATTATTGCTTATTTAGGTCAATTAGTAATTAATGCATGCATGCTTGATTTGTTGAGATAATGTAAATAATTAGTATATTAAATAGAGTGATGCATGTATAATTGTGCTTGTTTCTAATAATAGAGTAATGCATGTATAATCAACTAATGCATGTATAACAGAGTGATGCATGTATAATTGTTATTTCAGTGATTATTTTACTAATGCATGTATAAATTGTGCTTGTTTCTAATAATGTTGTTTTTTGTAGAACCATGTCACATTCAGGTGAGCAACGATGGCTCTTCGCTTTTGGTGCCAGTAGCTAGGGTTTACAGAGGGTAATATGAAGATATACATGTTTTAATAAAGAAAGAGTTGAGTAAAAAGTTGGATGAAAGACTTTCAAAAAAAGGGAAGAGGTGGGATGAAGGACCTTCAGAGCCGGATGAAGAGCCGAATGAAGAGTCGGGCATAACCTTCTTTCGACTCTGAGTTCAGCAGCTTCAGCTAAGGAAGATTCTGGCATGAGTTACATACATACATAGAACCAACCTTCTTCAGTCTGACGAGATTGTGTCCGACTCTTCCGGCTCTGAAGGTCCTTCATCCACCTCTTCCCTTTTTTTTGAAGGTCCTTCATCCAACTTTTTACTCAACTCTTTCTTTATTAAAATGTATCTTCATATTACCCTCTGTAAATCCTAGCTACTGGCACCAAATGTAAACCTTAAGTTTATATTTGAAATCATTATGGGATCGAGGCTCAGGAAGAAGGATATGTCTATCCAGTATGGATTTGTATAATATATGCTCAATATGGATTTGTAATGCTCAATATGGATTTGTATAATGTTTCAATTTAAATTTTGTAATACTCAATATGGATTTGTATAATTTTGTATAATTTAGTGTACATGAATTTTTAGTTTACCCTTATTAATTGACCGGTTTGTATGCCATCCACCGATTTTGTGTTTCAAATATAAAGCATGTTCTTGTAATTAAATAAAATATAGAGAATTTAATAATTTTTTGTGCTGTAATTGTAAATAAGGAGATGAATTTATGAATTTTGTAATGCTGAACATGGATTTGTAATGCTAAACATGAATTTTGTAATGCTAAGTATAATTTTTGTGCTGTAATTGGAAAACTGGATGTCAAATTATCTAAAAAACTGGGGGTAAACTCAATATTGAATTTTGTAGCAAAACTGGCTAGCAAAACTGGAGGCTAGCCCAGAAAAAAATTGTTAATAAAAAAATATATAGGATACCAAACACGGATATTTAACAAAAAAAACTGTGTACAAATAGTAATTCACGAAATAGCGACACAGATTTTTTTTATAAATCCGTGTAGAAAAGACTAGCCCAGAAATAAAATAAAACCCAAAAAATATATAGGACACGGAAACTTTAATTATATTCATCAATGAACTATAAATTTCCATAATAATTTTTAGCATCCCTAAACAATGGGATTTGCTGCCCGATATTTAACTAAAAATACATAGGACTCTACACGGATATTTAACTAAAAACCGTGTACAGTAGTAATTGTACACGAATGTTTGTTGAATATCCGTGTCGAATAGCTACATGGTTTTTTTTATAAATCCTAGAAAAGACTAGCATTATACACGGTTCTTAAGTACAAATAGCCGTGTATGATTTGTTAGAGAGCTACACAGATTTCTTAACGTAAGATCCGTGTAGAAAAGTCTTTGTAGGGTTTTGGTATAAAAGACATTTTCCTCCCGGCGCCGTTTTGATCAAGTAATTCTGATCAAAAGAAATTAAGAATAGAAAAGGAAAATAATTTTGTGCTATTCAGATATGGAAAATCCTAATCCTGCGGGAACTCCCAATCCTCCAAAAAATCCGTGTATAATCCGACCATGTGGACGAGGTAATAAATGTCCTAACTGCGGGAAGAATAGTCTCAAGACTAGCATAATTCATTGGGAGGATGTACCCCCGCCACCTGTGATTGAAGTCTCTTCTCATTCAGAATCCGAATCGGATCCTGAGGCTTATGAACCTGATTCGGATTCTGGTCCTGATGATCCTTACGGTCCACACGGTCAGTTTGATGATCCCAAAGTTTGGTTAAGGTTAGAAGAAGCAAGAGAGTATGAGAAAATGTAAACAAGAAAGGAGGCAAACGAGCAAGATACTTCCCTGAAAAGAGAAAATGGGGAGGCAATTAGTGAGGAAGAATATTTTTTTAATTAGGGATAGAGACTTATGTTTGTTATATATTTTATGTTTTTGTTTTGGTATTAAGTGATTATGTATCCAGTAACTATCCCTATGTTGAAATTAATATATGAAGTATTTTTATTTTTTGTTCTCTTGAACTCTATTTTATTTAATTTCCAGTTAAAATATTTCTATTAGGATTTAAATATTAGTTGAAATATTAAATTTCAGTAAAAAAATATTTCTATTTCAAATATCAAATATTAGTTCAAATAATACGTATACTTATTTATTATCAGTTTAAATAATATAAAAAATAACAAGTTAAACCACTTAATATTTTTGGCATAAAATGCATTCTCCTCCCGGCGCCGTTTTGGTTAAAATCAGATTATTTATTTAAGTTTTATTTAAAAATGTAAAAAATAAAGAGGCACATGATCACTCAAAAGAGAGCAATGTTTCTTTTAATATTTATAATCTCAGAAATGCTATCGGTTCGGACTGCAAGCGCACAATCCTATCGAGTAGTATATACGAGGTCGATCCACAGGGAATATTGGTTCAGTGTTTTGAGCGATCGAATCACAATCTTTCGAAAGGCTAGATGAAATCTGAAAATTGAGAGATGTTGTTGTGATCAATGTAAATTAGGAAGCAATTAAAAGTAATTAAAATAAAGATAGAGATGAGAATTCCTAGGGTTTCGGCACACCATTGCTACTCAATCCGCCTTGACAATATATTCCTGTTGCGTCTGATTTCCTGTTGTTGTTTTATGAAAGATAACCACATAGGTCACTGCGATTTATGTTACGCAAGAATGACAGATCTTTCATCGAGATTCTACATAGGACACTGCGAGTTTCCTTACGCAAATGACTGATCTCTAAAAACTCCAAATTACTACACAGATCACTGCAATTTTCCTTACGCAAGTGATAGAATTTGGTACGCGTTTTGTTGGTCTGGTTTATGATTTCCCCGCTAAGGTTTTCTTCACATAAACCTAATAAGTCTCAACGAGGCTAATTCATACAAATAGTTTCTCTTACCATTAAAGTACTGTCACTACCCTAACGGACTCAAACTAGATCATTGAAGTTAGATGAAGAGATAGTAAATCACAAAAACATTTTGATACAACAACAAGCAACCATAATCAACAGAAATATATATATCAAAACATCAAGAGTAACAATGTTTACTGCCTAGCCCTAAGAAAAGGAACTTAGCCGCGGAACGGCATTGTTACAAGCACTCCTCTCTTCTCACTTTAATCAAATCTAACCCTAATTACAAAGATAACTATTCCTTCTGCCCAGGGGCTTTATATAGGAGTGGAGGGATGTCTGGAGGTTGAGTAGGGGCTAAGAAATTGATCTGGAAACAGCTGTCGGCAGTTATTCCCAAGGGACGCCTTCGGATACGGACCGTATCAGTTGATACGGTCCGTATTAGGACCTTGACGGTTAGGGTTTAATGCTTCCAGCGCTATCTTCTGGTCTGTGCTAGGCCTGGTCCGTATCAGGCAATACGGACCGTAACAGAGACTTCGTCGGTAAGCGTCGCTGATCCGATTGACCCGATTCTAGCTCCATTTGGTGTAAAATAGTCCCAAAACCTATTTTCTGCAAATAAAACATAAAGAAGGGTGACAGTAGCCTTTTTCTCTAATTAATTAAACATAAGTGTGAGAAAATATGTAAAACTTAAGCCAAAACCCTACGTAAATCATCGTTATTTTGACTCTGATCAGCACATTTTAATTAAACATCCGTGTAGAAATGCAAAGCGAGCTACACGGACATTTAATTAAACGTCCGTATAGAAAGGTATTCGTACACGGACATTTAATTAAATATCTGTGTATAAAAGTTTTTAATTTGGAAATCCCAGAAATTATTCTATGTTAAAGCTTTTATAATTATTTTGTAAACCCAGAAATTATTCTTCATATCAAGTAAGTGTTAATTTATATTTTCAAATCAGATTATTTAGACAGCATTACGTATTTTACTTAGAAGAAAAATTTTAAATATTTTTTTAAGTAATATACTTTGTAGTGATTATATATTGTTATTTGTTGTTGTTTTGTAATGCTAATTTATATCTATAAAAGTATTTATTTAGATAGCAAAGTATTTAACAAAAACAAAAATTATCTGGACCACAAAATGTTGATTAAAGAACAAAATATATTACATAAAAAAGGATCCTAATACATCATACCAAAAGAAAGGATCCTCATACATATACCACAAATTTAAAGAAGAACTACAAAATAACTACAAAGTAAACCAAAAAAAATAACTTAATTAAACTAGTTAGATGGTGGTGGCTGCCTTGGCCTTCTAAACCCAGGGGCGCCTTGGTCTGGCTGGATTGCCCCTACTTATATACGGCTTTGGTGGTGGGTGCCCCCTTGGGCTTCGCCGTGGCACATTTGAGGGGGGCCATGGCCATGTCCTCTTCAAGTTGGGAGGAGGCATTTCGAAGCCGGGAGGGACTTCGGGATGGACTTCGGGAGGGCTTAAGGGGGGCCATGGCCATGGCACATTTGACCCGGGTTGAGGCCATGGCCATGGCACATTTGAGGGGGGCGGTGGCACAGCCATTTCTTCTTCCAAATCTCAATCGGAGATTTCTCAGATTATATAGAATTTTGAAGAGTCGTTTCGTCTTCTCCTTAGAAATAATAAAAATGCAACTTTTCGAATTCCGTTGTGAAACTGTTCAAATTAAATAAAACTTAAATAAATATTCTGATTTTTATACCTTTTATATACGGACTTTTAATTATACGTCCGTGTATAATTGTAAAGAGCGCTACACGTACTTTTAATTAAACTTCCATGTAGAAAGGTATTCGTGCACGGGTGTAGGGTTAAATGTCCGTGTAGAAAGTGTAAAAGACACGGATGTTAAAATTAAAGTCCGTGTCCAAAAGGGTCTTTCTACACGGATATTTAACGAAAAGTCCGTGTAGCTCTTCTCCTTCCTCTCTACACGGATTTTAAATTAAACGTCCGTGTATAAAGGTGTTCCAACACGAATGAATTAAGTGAATTATTCGTGTAGAACTAGGGTTACAATACATATTACGCGCCTGCTCTTCCAAATTTTTCATAACTTAGCTCGCGCCTTCTTTTCCAAACATTTCGAAACTTAGCTCGCGCCGCTTCGAGTCCTTCTTCCCCACCTCACCTCGATTTCGTCGCCTCTCCTGTCTAACCACCTCTCCGGTCCAACAACCTACCTCTTCTTTCTCGGGTAAACACTCAACACCTCCATTGCGAAGAAATTTTGGTATTTACTGCATGTATTTACTGTATTTACTTTGGTATTTACTGAAAAAGTTCTATTTTTTTTTATAGAACCATGTCGATTGAGGATGAGCATGTAGATATGATGGAAGAAGGCGAGCACCAAGCTGCTGCCCAATCAGGTTCGGCAAAAAGGAAAAGAGGTCCGACAATGTGCACGTCCACATCCGAGGCAAAGAAACTGGACATCAAGTTCAGGCCAAACGGCTGTGCGTACTCAAATTGGGTGAGCGGTTTGGCGAAGCAAAAGGCAGACATCCTGGTAGAGATATGGGATCATTTTTCGGAAGACCTAAAGAACGACTGGTGGAAAATTGTGAAGGTGAAGTACCTAACTAATTAATCGGTTTTTTTTAATTGTACATGAACTTAAATGCAGTAATTTGGGTGTCTATCAGGCTCAGTGGAACATCCCGGAGGTGGTAAAGGATAAGACTTTGAGGATAATGAATGAAGATTGGAAGCAATTCAAAAGCACGCTGAGTACGGATTACATGGATAAAGGTAAAAGCCCGGTAGGATACTATCCTTGGGTGACTCAAGAGAAGTAGGAGAAGTTTGTGGAGATGAAGAGCACGGACGAGTTCAAGGTATGTAAATTCAGCAAAATTACTTTTTTTCCTTTATCGATTTGAATTATGTTCGTAAATGGTGTCCGAAATAGACACCCGGTTGCTTTTGTTGTTCCAATCATATATAAAGTTGAAATGGTGTTTATTTTGAATAACTGAATTAATATTAACTGAATTAATATAAAGTTGAAATGATGTTCCAATCAAATTATCTGGAAAACTGGCTAGCGAAACAGAATGGTATATGAATTTTGTAGGAAAGCTGGCTAGCCCAGAAATGAAAAAAACCAAAAAAAAAAATCGGACAATTCTACACGGATATTTAACGAAAGCCCGTGTAGAACGAGTTTAGTGAGCTACATAGATTATTTTATATTTGTTCGTGTATGATAGTTACGATACCTACACGGATATGAAATTAGAAATCCGTGTCAAAAGAAAACTTCACACGGATGTTAAACAAAAGTCCGTGTAGACAAAGCTACACGGATTCTTTTATATAGTCCGTGTATGTTAGTTAAGAGAACTTCACGGATATGAAACTAAAAGTCCGTGTAGAAGAGTAATTCGTCACGGTTGTTAAATAAAAGTCCGTGTAGAACGAGTACAGAGAGGTACACGAATTCTTTTATAAAGTCCGTGTATGATAGTTAAGAAAGCTTCACGAATATAAAATTAAATGTCCGTGTAGAAAAGTGTAATTTGACAAGGTTGTTTAGTGTAGATCGTGTTCAGAGTTACACAGATTATTATAGTTTTGTCCGTGTACGATAGTAGGGAAAGCACACGGATATGAAATTAAACGTCCGTGTAGAAAGAGTATTTCGACACGGTTGTTTAACCAAAGTCCGTGTAGACAAGTTCGGAGATTACAAGGATTATTTTATTTTTTATTGATTTGTTAAGAGAGCGACACGGATATGCAACTGAACGTCCGTGTACATAAAGAGTAGTCGTACACGGTCGTTTACGTAATATCCGTGTAGCTCGGTTTTATGGAGAGCGCCATGGGCAGGTGTATGTACACGGCTGTTTATATGGTAATCCGTGTAGAAAGTGTTATATTTACACGAGTATATATCCGTGTAGCTAGAGGGTACCTATTATACACCCTCAACTCGTACACGGCAGGAAATCCGTGTAGCTCCTCCGGTAATGTACGTCTGCAATCTCTTTTTCTGTAGTAGTGAATATAAGAAGCATCCCGAGTCGATGTCTTCAGGAGGCGCAACTATGGCGCAATCGACGGTTCCCATTTTAATGGGAGAAAACTACGACATGTGGAAGATCAAGATGCGAACGCTACTGCTTTCGCAAGGATTGTGGGATATAGTCAATAAAGATTCTACGGTGCCAACTACGGGAGAATTGACGCCGGAGCAGAAACAAGAACAAATGAACGATGCCAAGGCCCTGTTTTTAATCCAACAAGGTGTTGCAGAAAACTTGTTTCCACGGATAAGTGGGGCTACTACATCCAAGAAGGCATGAGATATTTTGAGAGAGGAGTTTGAAGGCTCTGAGAAGGTGAAAGCGGTGAAATTGCAAACACTAAGAAGGCAATTTCAAAACCTCCAAATGAAGGAGTCGGAGAAGATCAAGGAGTACTTCTCGTGAGTCGTCGAAAATGTGAACCAAATGCGGACATATGGAGAAGACATCTCCGATCAGAAGGTAGTCGAGAAAGCCTCACTGACAAGTATGACTACATTGTTACTGCGATAGAAGAATCCAAAGATCTATCAACGCTTTCAATTCAACAATTGATGAGCTCCTTAGAGTCACACGAAGAAAGAAAGCTCCAACGTGAAGGAAATTTGATATAAGACACATTCCACTCCAAGCTAAGCTTCAGACCTCGATATAACCCCACGAGTCAATTACATATCTAGGAAGAAGGCGGTCCGAGACAAGATGTAGAAAAGGAGAAAGCACCAGGTTCGAGTTATTCAAATTTATGGTGCAATATACACAAAAGGTCGAACCACAGTACATCTGAATGTTAGTCAACAAAGAGATGCAACAAATACAAGAAGATCGGCCACATAGCACGAATGTGCAAATCAAGAATTAATGACCGAGCAAACTTCATAGAAGAAAAAGAGAGTTTCGAAAGTATCTTCTATACATGCCACGCTGCAAATGAAGAGAAGGGCGACATATGGTTCATTGACAGTGGTTGCACAAATCACATAACCGGAAATCGCAAATTATTTCACCACATCGACACTTCGTATGAGACAAAGGTACGTATGGGAATGGCTCAATTGTTCAAGCTAAAGGCAAAGGAAGTATTGCGGTACAAACCAAGATGGGTCCGAAATTTATCCGAGATGTACTACTAGTTCCGAACCAAAAACAAAATTTGCTAAACTTGGGGCAATTAGTGCAAAATGGGTATGCAGTTCATTTTGAAGATGGAGGCTGCAAAATTTTCGACCGAAGAAATAAAAATCAAATAATAGCAAGAATACAAATGGAGAAGTCTAGAAGCTTCCCACTCCACATAAGCTACGCTTCGCATTTGGCACTAAGAAATGATGTGATCGAGCCACGAGAGAAAGGTGATACACAACGCCAAGACGGGTCAAGTTCAAGCATTACTTTAAGTCTAGGATCAAACCTGAGTGCTAGTCGAAGAGCTAAAGAAGAGTCTACGATATCAGAGTCATTCCCCAAGTAAGTAAGATCTTTATCTGAAATTTACGAGTTTGTCCAATTTCTCAATAGTTGAAACTCAAAGTTTTGAAGAGGCCGAGAAGCATGAAAATTGGATAAAGGTCATGAAGAACAAAATGCAAATGATCGAGAAGAACAACACTCGGAAGCTTTTAGATCGACCAAAAGATCGTGAAGTCATTGGTGATAAATGCATCTACAAGACAAAGTTAAATCCTCGCGGCGAAGTTAAAAACTACAAAACGAGATTGATGACAAAGGCTTCATACAAAAACCCGACATCAACTATTGGGAGACATGTTCCGATGAGAAGGCTAGAAGTTCAAAAGAAGTGGCGATCATATCAACATGCTGTTAAATCGATATTTCTAGACACAATTTCAGATCAAGGGGGAGAGTATAGAGAATATGAAAAAAATCAATCGGCAAATTAAAATTTTGAGAGAATTAAATTGGTGCTGAGGGGGAGTGTTAAAATTAACAGCACCAATTACTATCGGAAGGCCCAAGCCCATTAATCAATTATAGAGTATTCAAGATATATAGCCAGTTAAATGTAAGTGGATTATTCTAGAAAGTTCTATACTCTCTAGAGAAATCAACCAATGTCGGTAGAAATAGGAAGTAAAATCTAGAAATATTATGCCGCCATATGAGTAGTATAAATAGTTGGTGGCACATGAGTACGTGGGGTGTGAAAAATATATCAAGGCTTTGTACTCCAAATCTTGTATTCCTCTTAAGTAATAAAAAGATATTAAAGTTTATAAACTCCTCTCTTGTATAAATTACAATTTCCAACAATTGGAGCAATTAATAAGAAGGCACTAGTGGAAAATGTGCAAACAGTATCGCCTCATCAGGATCGGTTAAAATAAAACACTGACGCTAATACCTTTGGGATCGGGCAAATACGATAACCGCTCGTGATTGTTAAGTATTAACATCGGTTACAGGTTTAACCGATGTAGATAATGTGTATCAGGATCGGTTTACCTATACACCGATCCAGCTCATAAACAAGATCGGTAAAAAACACACCGATCTTGATTGTCAAGTATCCTGAACGGTTTTTTTTATTAACCGATGCTGACAGTTAACATTCAAAATCGGCTAAATAGATAACCGATCCTGTAAAAAATTTTAAGAATAGAAGAAACATATGAATTTTTTGATTCCATAGAATAAGATTCAAATTTTTTCGATTCCATATAAGAAACATATGATTTTTCGAACTTTTCATCGGACTCTTGCTTTTTTTTTAAGGTCCTTATCCTTCATTCAACTCTTGAACATGAAATATAATTTATTAAATTTTTTTTTTCATATTAAGTTCAGTAAACTCTGATGGAAACAGCAGAGAAGAACCACCGACTTGTGTAGACCCCCTTGTCCCCTCTTCCAGACCTAAATTTGGTGAAAGAAATGAGCGCCAATTTGTCCAGATTTGGCATTTTCAATATAAATCCATATAGTAAGCAGAAAAAATAAAAATTTGAAGAAATAATCGTTTTTTGCTTTAAAAAAATCAAAAAGTTGCAGATAAGCCATTCAGGATCGGTGTTTTAATAGCACCGATTCCGATGATTATCACGATCAGTGTTTAAGAATAACCGATCTTCATGGTTTCCAGGATCGGTGAAAACGTAAAAAACCGATCCTGATGAATGTCTTTCTGCCATTTTTTTTTTTTCCTTTTCAGGCAGATATAGATATATATGTATATTGAAAATCATATAATTTCTTATCCACACCAATTATTCAAGCAACTCATTTGTGATTGACACCCATTATTCACACATGACATACAAATATGCAATTAAAACAAATATGCCAAACAAATCATAATTTAATCAAGCATCACACAACCATGCATAAATAAAAACAACCATAATATATATCAATATATAATAAGGTAACTTGCTTAGTTAGATCATATAGATCTCAAAATGACAAGTTCATATCCAAAAGAAGTAAATTAACAAATTCATACCACATATATATATAAGAAGTTAGATCATATAGATCTCAAAATAAACTTAATTAGTTGCAAAAAAAAATAAACTTAGTCTTCAAGAGGGCCGTCGATGCATGTTGGGCAACTCCATTCGACAAGTCGGAGGTCCTTGTTCTTCTCCTCCTCGCCAACACATTCCGGATGGAATGTGTTGCGACATGTCTCACAACGGAGCACGGCATCCTCCTTGGCCAAGAAGAGGCACTCGAAGCACTCCACCATCTCAGCAAAGGTTGGAAGAGCATTCACCTCGAGCTCAACTTCTTCACCCTCACTGTCCTCATCACCGTCACTATCCGGATCGAGGTAAGGATTTGAATCGAGAATGCAGTCAGCTAGGAGTGCCAAGGCCGGGTCATCACTGTAAAAGAACTCCTTCAACTCTCGCTTGGTGAAGTACTGTGCAAAGTCATCGCCCTTGCTGGTTATGAACCGACGGCGAGGAGGCATTTCTAATACGAGAAAATACACGTACAACGTAAAAAATAATGAAAACAAAGTGATCAAAGAAAGGAAGGACATTAAAACCTTGAAAAAGTGATCAATGAAAACCTACTGCAAGAAATGGCGAGTGTTGAAGGAGAGAAAATGGCAGATTTTTGAATTGAAGTTGAAAGGTTTGAGTGTGAAGAGGGGAAGAGGGGAAGAGGGGAAGGCGCCTCATTTTACGTGCCACCTTTACGTATCAGGATCGGTTATTACTAATACACCGATCCTGTGTGTGCACTACCGGCGTCGGTTTCAAATAAAAGACCGATCGGGATAGTATCGGGATCGGTGCACCATAATTAACCGATCCTGAGATTAGTTTTGCATTTAATATCCATCTACCCGATATTTTTGGGATCCGTATCACATGAGGCTCTTGTCTCAAGACAATGGAAAGGGACGGTCCAGATTTACTCTCAGACGAGTCTAGTATTAATTGTGCTTTGAGATTCGTGTCAATATCGGTTATAAAGTCTTTTTGTATTTTCAAGATTCGTGCTTTGAGATTCGTGTCATTAATATTTAATAATATAAAGTCTTTTTTTTAATTTTCAGAGTGATTTAAAAAACGTCCTAGACGATTTGAAAAACGTCCTGACGATTTAATGTTAAAATCAAAATTCAAAACCAAAATTTTCATCTTCAAATGTCCAGAAGAAATCGTTGTGAGACGTTTTATAATCGTCCGAGACGTTTTCGGCGCCTCTTCGACCCCTGCGAACCGACTCTTCCTCTCTTCTTCTTTTCTCTTCTTCTCTCCGCCACCCTAGCCCTTCAATCTCTACTACAACCACCACAAACCACCAAATCACTTATTTTAAAGTGATTTCTCCTCTCCTCTCAACCCTCCTTCCATTTCTCCTCTTAAAATCAAGGTTTTCTCCCTCCTTCTCTCTCTCCACCAAAACCCTAAATCTCGCCACCTTTTCAAATCCGGCAATCCGACCGTTCAATCGACGATCCGTCTTCATCATTGCACTTCTTGAGTCGTTCTCTTCACGGATTTGTACTTCAATATTCAATCGGTAATTTTCAATTTCTCTCTTCTATCAATGGCACCAAAACTCTCCAAATTGAATATCCTTCGAAAGAAGAGGTCTCGCAACGATGCGGGTCAATCTAGTGCCACTGAGATTGAACAGGATACCAATATTTATCGATCCAACACCTATTTATTTAGAAATCCAATTGCTCACACCAATTTCACGGGTCAATTTTCGGATCGAAAATTATCGAATTGTTATTATTTCAACAAGGCCTCGGTTACCTTCTCATCTCCCGAGGATGACAAAATTATAGGGTTTATCCGTCATTGGCCTTGGGAAAATTTGATCACGTGTGATGAACCCTATAGTGAGATGATTACCAAAACCTTTTATTGCAATCTCACTTTCTCCGAAGACCCATTTCTTGTCAAGTCCTATGTTTGTGGCCGAGAAATCATTCTCTCTTTGGACAATGTCGCCAATTGGCTTGGGTTAGTCAATGAAGGTGAAAAAGCCTATCTTCTTCGGAATTGGCCCGAACTTGCTTTAGAATCATCCGATGGTTACAAAACCTGGTTTGCTCACCGTAACTTTGGTGTTAAATCCCTCTATGCCTCATCTCTTCCCTCTTTACATCGTTTGCTATTTCTTTTCGTTAACAATATTCTCATACCCAAAGCAACGATCAAATCTAACATTGAAAGAGGTCCAATGTACTATTTGAGGCACCTCATCTCCATGGATGAAAAACAGTTCAACATCCCTTTTATCATTCTTCGTCACATGATTGCTTGCTATTCTAGCTCTGTTGCCAATCTCCCCTATGGCCATTTAATTCATCGCATGATTCGCCTACATGGCATAACCGTCCCAAGTCATCTCATTCAAAATGAGCCTAATCATTTGCTTGATATTCTACCCAAACATGGTTGGGTCAAAAGTGTATCGGGTTCGGGTTTACCAATGATAAAACCTGACATCAGACCTATCAATGATTGGATAAATGCTCCAAATGCTCTACCTAACCAATATTGGGATCCGGATGAAGAAGAATCGCCGGCTCAACCTGAACAACCACCAATAGTACCACCAATGGCTCAAGATGAACTTCCTGAAGGAGCGGAAAATCAATTGGCTTGGATTGTTGAACACATGCAAGAATACCAAATAGCCAATAACAACCAATTTACCGCGATCAACAACGATCTTAAAATCTTGAAGTCAAGATCACGCAAAATCCATATTCAAGGTCGCAAAAACGCCGAAGCAATTTATGATATTGATCTCACCACTTCGGAACTCGCTCGGCGCTTTGTGAAGCAATATGGTGCTTCTAGTGGTGCGTCCACTAGTGCCCCTCACATACCTTCCGAAGATGATGATGATGAAGATGATGAAGAGGGTGACGAAGGAGATGATGACGATGATCCAGAAATTTAAATCTCTATGAACTTTTACAATTAGAATTTGCTAAGTGATTTCTATGCTATGTTATTTGTGTTGCATGAACTTTTATTATTTCTATGTTGTATGATTGCACTTTTATTATTTGACTTGAACTTTGTTAGGTATATGATTGCATGTTTAATCCTAAATTGATTATCTTTCGTATGGTTATATTTGTGATGATATGCATGTTCAAGACAATTGGAATTGCAATTTAGAGCACTTGGACTGAAGAAATCATCAAGTTATTTATCAAGCATTTAACCAGAGGAAACGTTCTGAGACGTTTTTTAATCGTCTCAGACGTTTTAAGAATTCTCACAGAAATTTGAATTTTTGACCTAAGTTAAACTAAAACGTTTTCAACGTTTTACAAAACGTTGGGACGTTTTATGGCAGAATATATCACCACGTTCTTGATACTCATCAAGATCGGTTAATAACAAACCGATGCTGGTGATTATCAGGATCGGCTAACAAATTAACCGGTGCTGATGATTATCAGGATCGGTATTATAACTTAACCGATCCAGATACCTTGTTAATTTCTTCTCCCTTTCCGCAATACGAGGTCTTTTAATTTGCTCCCTTTCCAGTGCGCGATCTGTCTCTGCCCTCTTTGAGGTGTTTTCGTTCTCTGAACTCTCTCTACCCGAAACAATTGTTTCTCTTCCTCATTTGTTGATCTATCTCGGTTGATGGTTGATTGAGGTAATAGAAACCCGATTCCTTCATTTTTAATTTACAATGCTAACTAATTTTAGGCACAATCCCATAGAGAATCAAGAAATTAGGAAATTCAAGTGTACGTTTTATATTTGATCTATAATTCTCGTTCTACAAGCACATATCAATCAAATTAACTTGGATTGATGAGACTCAAGAATGGTAAATTTGTTTTTATATTAGGGCTCATGTGGTGTATTTTGCTTCAAAAGCTCAACTCAATTCTCATTATTTTTGTAGATTGGCTATTATTGAGGAATCTGGTGCAACGATCTTCATCTCACTCGATTCGGCGTCGAAAAAAATTGTAAGTGCAACATGAACCTCGTGTTTGGCTTTGTGAATGAAACTTGATCATGTATTTTGATAATAGTATATATAGTTAATTAAAGGTATTTCCACCATTAGGTATCTAGCTAGAGTATTGTCTTACGAGCCACAACCCAATGAATAATGCCTTTAGGTCACAAAACCCGTTCAAAATTAATCCATTAGGGATTAATTTTGAATAGTCCCCGTTTTGGGACTGCTCTTTGAATACTTTGTCTCAATTAGGATGTGACCACTTGTTAGTCGTGTTTTAGTATTTAAGCGAATTTCGGCAGCATTTCCTCTTAGTTCCCCGAATATTTGGGGAACTAAGGGGAAATGCTGCCGAAATTCCCTTAAATACTAAAACACGACTAACAAGTGGTCACTACTGAGACAAAGTATTCAAAGAGTGGGATAGGATGGTAACCGGCCCCATGTAAGCCCTAGTGTGAACATTTAAAGTACCATATATTCCCTTGTGCTTAATTGTTTTTTCTTATAATTGCAGATGGACCGCAGTTGGATGTACGGAACATCACGTATATCCAATGAATATATGGCCGGTGTTGATGAATTTATGAAAGTTGCTACGGAAGATACGGCGAAGAATGGGACTGGGCTGATGTCGTGTCCTTGTCGTGATTGTAACAATATGAATAAATTTTCCAATCCCAACCAAGTGAGGAACCATTTAATCCGACGTGGATTCAAGCAACAATATAAGCGTTGGATATGGCATGGCGAGAGTTTGGAAACCGATATAGGTAGTGAGCATCAGGAATACCATACTGGTGGGAGTGACGGAAGTGGTGATGGACCACACGATGGGACCGATGATGCGGTGGTAGATGAAACTGAGAATGTTGATCAAATGTTACGTGATTTAGAAGAGGATTTTGATAATGATAAGCAGTACTCTGTATTTGAGAATTTGTACGAAGATTCTAATAAGGAATTGTATCCCGGTTGTTCTAAATTTTCAAAATTGAAAGGTGTATTAAAATTGTATAACCTTAAAGCATCAAACGGTTGGAGTGATAAAAGTTTTACTGCGTTATTACAAACATTGAAAGAAATGCTTCCGGACGGAAACGAGATACCATATAATGTTTACGAAGCGAAGAAAATGTTGTGTCCAGTGGATTTGGAAGTTCAGAGAATACACGCGTGTCCAAATGATTGTATATTATATCGAAATGAGTACGAAGATTTCCACGAGTGTCCAAAATGTGGTGCATCACGTTATAGTAGAAAGCATCTAACCAGCGATAAAATGGGGAGTGATAAACCGGATAAAGGACCTCCGGCAAAAGTACTATGGTACCTCCCCGTGATACCGAGATTCAAACGTTTGTTCTCAAATGCCAAAGATGCGAAATTATTGCGTTGGCATGCCGATAACCGGAAAAGGGACGGAAAATTACGGCACCCCGCTGATTCTCCTCAGTGGAGAAATATTGACAGAAGATTTCCCGAATTTGGCGGTGACCCAAGAAACCTAAAGCTCGGGCTGAGTGCAGATGGAGTGAATCCGCACAGTAGCATGAGCAGTAAGCATAGCAGTTGGCCGGTTCTTTTGTGCATTTATAATCTTCCGCCGTGGTTATGTATGAAACGCAAATACATCATGCTGACCTTGCTGATATCAGGACCCAAACAGCCCGGAAACGACATAGATGTGTATCTAGCGCCGTTGATTGAGGATTTAAGCAAGTTATGGCATCCCGGAGTGGAGATATTTGATGCATATACCAAGGAGAAATTCACTTTACGGGCCATGATTTTCTGCACCATTAATGATTTTCCGGCCTATGGTAATTTGTCGGGTTATAGTGTTAAAGGGGAAAAAGCGTGCCCTATTTGCATGGATGATACAGTCGATATGTGGCTACCACATTCCTCGAAAAATGTGTACATGGGTCATCGTAGATTTCTTCCTGCCAACCACGCACACCGAAAGAGAAAGAAAGCATTCAATGGAAAGACCGAGAATGTCACAGTAAATTATCCATTGACCGGCCAACAAGTTTATTCGAGAGTAAAGGATATTGAAAATCAGTTTGGGAAATGGAAAAAAAAGGCGGTGAGAAAGAAAGGGTCTCCGAAAATTACATGGAAGAAGAGATCAATATTCTGGGATTTGCCATACTGGGAGCATTTAGAGGTTCGACACTGTCTCGATGTGATGCACGTGGTTAAAAATGTGTGTGATAACATGGTTGGAACATTGTTGAATATTCCGGGAAAGACTAAGGACGGTATCAATGCCCGAAAAGACATGCAATTCTTGAACATACGACTGGATCTACAACCAGCAGAGAAGGAAAGAGAAAAGGGTAAACTTTGCACATACCTAAAACCCGCCATGCATACGTTGTCAAAAAAAGAAAAAACAAGTTTATGTGAATGCCTTCACGGTGTAAAAGTACCATCTGGATATTCTTCAAATTTTAAGAACCTGGTTTCACTGGAGGGATTAAAATTGATAGGTATGAAGTCCCACGACTGTCATGTTTTACTGACACAGCTTCTTCCTGTTGCAATTCGGGGCATATTGCCACCGTGCGTTAGACAGACGATCACAAAGCTTTGTTTTTTCTTCAACGCCATTTGTTGCAAAGTAAATGATCCTGATACGTTAGATGCTTTGCAGAAGGAGGTTGTCGTCACTCTCTGTCACCTTGAAATGTATTTTCCGCCGTCTTTTTTTGATATAATGGTTCATTTAATTGTTCATCTAGTTAGAGAAATTAAGATGTGTGGGCCTGTTTTCTTGCGGTACATGTATCCGTTTGAGAGATACATGGGATTGTTAAAGGGATATGTGAGGAACCGATATCGTCCTGAGGGCAGCATTGTAAGAGCATATGCTGCCGAAGAGGTGATTGAGTATTGTACTAATTATCTGGATGATTTAAAAGCCATCGGCATCCCTAAACCGCGGCACGGCGGAAGACTTCACGGGGTAGGCACCTTGGGATCGAAATTAATCGTGCCCTTACATACAACGATGACCCTAGCACATTTACATGTTTTGCAGCACCTCACCGACGTTCATCCTTATTTGGACGAGCACATGACTTTCTTGCGTCAACAGAATCCTAGGAAATCCGATAAGTGGTTGATTGGAGAACACAATGAAAAGTTCGAAGGATGGTTTACACGTAGAGTCATGAAAGCTCCGGAGGGAGAAAACATTAAAGAAGTTGTCAAAATGTTGGCTCTCGGTCCAGTCCATGTCGTGAAAACCTTCCAAGGATTTGACATCAACGGGTATACATTTTACACAAGAAGTCAAGATTTGAAGAGTACCGTGCAAAACAGCGGAGTGACTGTGGTAGCCGTGTCGAGTGATTTTTCAGGAGCTAAAGGTGCCGGACCATCGCATGCCTCGATATCGTATTACGGGTTTATCGAAGAAATTTGGGAGATAGATTACAGAAAATTTAAGATCCCGATATTTCAGTGTAAATGGGTCGACAACCGTAAGGGCGTTAAAGTTGACAACGATGGTTTCATTTTGGTGGATTTCAATAAGGTTGGATACAAGGATGATCCATTTATACTTGCAAGACAAGCCACACAAGTGTTCTACATAACTGATCCGGCCGATCGTTTAAGACATGTTGTCCTCTCCGGGAAAAGACGTATTGTCGGGATTGATAATGTAGACGACGAAGAAGCGTACGATCATTTTGATGATATACCTCCTTTTTCCACTGGCATGGCATCTTTACCAACTGTCGTGGATAATGAAACAAGTCACATGCGCAACGATCATAATGAAGGAGAATGGATTGAATAAATTTGATATTCAATGTTTTATTGGTATGTCATATCTAGACTTTTTTAATCTTTTCCGACTTGAAAAAAAACTTCAATGTTCCTGACTTAATGAGTTTATTAATTTTTGTCCAGGAGGCATTATAATTACTTGACTATGGGGGTTGCATGCAAGGTGTCATAAATATTTAGACTTTTTTGTGTTATTATTGTGTTGTTTAGTAAATTATTGTGTTATTTAGTAAATTTTGAATTATACAAATGTGATGCTAATCATGTAAATATAAATTATGTGAATGTATATTTGATGCATTACATAAATCCATTGAAATTATGTAAACAGTGATTTAGTTTTTCAAAGTACTGGATTAAATATGTATGCATCAGGATCGGTTATTAAGTTAACCGAACTTGATCACAGTACGCAGGATCGGTTTTTTAACAAAAAACCGATCATGATGATATATTTTCGCGGTGATTTAATTTGGCGCCTCTCTGGCTACTTAGCGAAAATTGGTCTCCTGAATTCATTTTCAAAACTCGATCTGAGCTCACTGATCCCTCTCTCTCTCGCTAATCTCTCTCTCTCGGGCGCACTCCGCCTCCCTCGGTGCACTCCGCCTCTCTCGGTGCTAACACCGCCTCTCTCGGTGCTAACACCGCCTCTCTCGTATTCTTACGGTGCTCACGCCGCCGCCTCTCCGCCGCCTCTCTCGCCGCTCATTCTCTCCCCGGCACCTCCAGTGCCGGTGCTATCGGTGGTGCTTCCATCTCTCTCGGACTAATTTCGCACTAATTTCGGGTAAATGCTCAAACACCTGTCAACTGGTACCTTTAACTGGTACCTTGAGTTCACCTCTGGTACCGGACTAATTTAACTGGTACCTTGAGTTCACCTTTTAACTGGTACCTTTTAACTAATTTAACTGGACTAATTTCGCACTAATTTCACTGTGTTGCTGTTGCTGGTACCGGACTTGGTTTTCATAGTTTATATTGTTCAAAGTTGTATTGTTCAAAGTTATATTGGGATCAAGGTTTACATTGTTCAAAGTAACATGCTTCCCCAAGTTTAGAAAATTCACATGTTGCTCCAGTTTTGAAAAAACAGCACGAATACACATGCTGCTCCAGTTTTGAAAATTCACTAAAAATAGCAGAAAAATCCAAATAAATCAAATTTTCACTCTAAATTGGTTGTTTTTTTATTCTCTATCTAACCGTTCAGATGGCTAGTGGTGCTGGTGAGGCTAGTGGTGCTGGTCACCGAGCTGCTCCTATCATGCCTAGTGGTGCTGGTGAGGCTAGTGGTGCTGGTCATCGAGCTGCTCCTATCATGCCTAGTGGTGCTGGTGAGGCTAGTGGTGCTGGTGAGGCTAGTGGTGGCGGTAGCGAGCGCGCCTCGGGTGAGAAGCGAGTAAGAGGGCCTTCCCAACTTGCTACCTGCGTTAATCAGACCGGCAAGCATGTTGAATTTGATGCATTTGGGAGGCCTATTATTAATAGGCAAACCACTAAATACCCCTCGCACCTTGGGATATTGGTAAGAAGGAACGTTCCTATAACGTGCCTAGAGTGGTCTCAGGTAGAAGACGACGTGAAGGAAAAGATATGGAACCAAATCCAGGTAAATAACATGGTCCTAAGCTCACAAGCTAGCAAAGTTGAATTTAACTCACGTAAACCTTGATTAATTTCTGTTTCTTTGGCAGATGGACTGGAATATTGATGGTGATGATCAATATTTGAAGAAGAAGATAATACAAAAAATGGCAGAAATGCACCGAAAGTTCAGAGTAGCTCTGACTAAGCACGTCAACGCAGGTACAAAACATTCTAAAACGTCCCGGACGATTGTCAAAACGTCTGGACGATTTAATTAAATTCTCAGATTGCCATGGTAGCTTTTTAATTACTACAAAAAGTACAAAAACGTCCTAGACGATTTGAAAAACGTCCTGACGATTTAATGTTAAAATCAAAATTCAAAACCAAAATTTTCATCTTCAAATGTCCAGAAGAAATCGTTGTGAGACGTTTTATAATCGTCCGAGACGTTTTCG
Organism: Carex littledalei; assembly: GCA_011114355.1. Lineage (NCBI taxonomy): Eukaryota > Viridiplantae > Streptophyta > Magnoliopsida > Poales > Cyperaceae > Carex > Carex littledalei. The sequence continues at coordinate 1,996,298 of CM022082.1, forward strand.
GCGCCTCTTCGCCCCCTGCGAACCGACTCTTCCTCTCTTCTTCTTTTCTCTTCTTCTCTCCGCCACCCTAGCCCTTCAATCTCTACTACAACCACCACAAACCATGCAAGGAAAGTACAGAGTAGCTCTGACTAAGCACGTCAACGCAGGTACGACGCCCGACCTTAAGAAGCTCTCGATCACACAAGAAGCTTGGGATGCCTTTGTCGAGTCCCGCCGGTCGGATGAATTCAAGGTCACTTTTTTTAACTATAAACGTTCAATGAACCTAATTGTTTAATTGTTCAACGATTTTCATAACTCGTAATTGTTTCTTTGGGTAAATTGCAGAATAAAAGCAATAAGGGGAAGGAGAATCAGTCCAAGAACAAGTATAAACATTACCTGGGATCCAGAGGGTACAGCGGTGAGAAATTCCAGAATAGGCTCAAAGAAGCATTCAAGAAAATTGCAAACGATAAAGCAGTAAGTAGTGATCCGTCTACCCAGGGGTCAACTACTATACTGTCACAGGAGCAGTTTCTTGATATGTCTGTTCAGTATAGGCATGTCTCGTGGACACTAGGACACACGAAGCAGTCAGCCGATGGCGAGGAACTTCTTCATCCTAACCCGGACACAGAAGCAATCGTCAAGACTATTGTGAGGATTTAGATATTTTCATTCCTTGAAATTCAACTCTAATTTATTATGTGATAACAGGTTGCCATTGTCATTTCAGGAAGAACAACAGGAGGCTTTCAACAAAGGCTTGTTGCCCGTCGATCGTTACGACGATGTTCTAGGAAAACCTCTGCCGAATTCGGAACATGCTGGGAGGGTGAGAGGCCTTGGAGCTCTGGTGGGTATTAAAAAGGCATATCAGGGAAGCGGAAAAAGGAGGAGACACGTGCTTTCTGGGTCTGGCGCGGACATTGAACAGCGGATAGAGAGAGAAGTGGCGGTGAGAGTAGAAGTTGCAGAGGCGAGAATAAAGGCAGATATGGCGGAGAAAATGAAGGTAATGTTAGCGGAGCAGATGGCAACATTGATGGGCCGAGGAATACTCGCGGAAAGCCCAACAGCCGCTTACAGCCCAACAGCCGTTCAGAGCAGCTGCCAGTCAGTTGGACCACGGACTTCCCTCTTTTTCCCGATGGAGGTAATGCAAATAAATACATATTTTTCCATTCAAATAAAAAAAATAATTCTATTACGTACATGCTTTAGTTTTATACATATTATTCCTTCGAATGAATTTTTGTAGCATGTACAGCCGTCGCAACGAGTATGCAGACTTCTCATGCATCGAGATGGGAAGAAGGTTGAAGTGGCTTCGGGGACAATTAATGTTCCAGTAAATCCTGGAGAGAAAATTCACACGAGGCCTCTACCACCTGACCATGCAAGGGTAATGGTGGATGAAGTGGTCCCGGGTGAAGAAAACACCTCTCTACCTGTACCACATGAAGACATGCCAACCATCATCTCAGCCGTTGGCAGCTCCACCGCATGGCCGATGGACCTGATATCCATTGATCAGGTAAAAAATGCATATTATTATTACAACTTCTTATAGTTATAAATTTGTATCTATATGGTAGAGTTTTAGTTGCTAGTATTATCTTAATTGCAGGAACCACCCAATGTTCGTACTGGTGGGGATGTGGTACAAACTGGCGCAAACATGTTTGGTGGTATCGATTTTTTCCGTTTTCCACAGTCTTATACCCTTCTGCGTGATCGGTTCTTGAGCCAACCTAACAAAGCATTTCACGTCAACCAGCCACCTGACCTTTTCCATCATGAAGAACCCCTGGTAGTCAATGCAGATGATTTTTTGACGTTGGTTAAACCAGAGGAGTGGCTCAACGGACCGATTATTCAGATCTTCATGATGTGAGTTAACATTCGTAATAATGGTAGAATGTAGTACTTTTAATCCAAAATGAAAAAATCGAGATCACATGTATGCCTTTTTTTGCAGGTATCTGCAAAAATACAACAAGGAGGAACATCGAGAAGATGAGCGTGTTGGTTTCATGGACCCCATGAAAACAAATGAATACTTGTTGGACAGTGATGCCCAATCAAAAGAATTCGTCGAGAAATACATAAAGGATTCACTGAGAGAAAACCGGAGGAAGAAATTGATATTCATACCGTATCATCAGTTGTTAGTGCTATATATACATTCTAATTTTATTAAGTTTCTCTCATTTCGTATAAATTATAGAATGTGAGATGATACAAAACCTAATTTGCAGAACACATTGGCTCTTGGTCGTGCTTATGCCAAGCGAGAGTGAGGTATACGTGTTCAATTCTCTCAGTGTTTATTGTTCCGGTAAGACCGTTGGTAAGAAATCGGTTCCACATCACCCGAAGATCATCGATGCGCTCAAAATGTATGCTTTTCAAACTTTTATTTGTCAAATCTATAGATTTCCATTAATATTTTTCTTAGAATTGGTAGTATTTTTTTCAACAGGCCCTACCAATTGGACCAGATGATTGGAGGAATTGGAAAAGGCCCTAATTTGAAGATTAATTATTGCAGGGTAAGTACTTATTTTTAAACTTCTCTTATTGTTTGTAAATTGCTAAGTTGGTGATGTTAAACGAGGGACTTAGATGTAAAAAACGGTGAAATTTGGTTATGATATGATTATAGGGACCTAGCTGCAAATTAAAATTGGTCAAAATCTATATGTGCAAAAAATGTTTAATTTTTTTAACTCTCTTGATGTGTAATGTAGTGCCCACAACAAAATGGACGTTGGGAATGTGGATATTATGTCATGATGTTCATGCACGACATAATACATCGCTTCATCCGTGATTTTCCGAAAATGAAGGTATATATACATTTATATATTTTCCAAAAGTAAGCAGTTGCTTCAAATATAATTAAGTACATATTTAATTGTGCTCTTATATCATTTAAAAAATGCAGGACTTTCCCACTAAGTACCCGGTTTACAGAATGGACGAGATTCGCAACTCGTGGTGTAACTTTTTCTTAAAGGAGGTAATCATTCAAAAAAGTAAAACAATTTAGGATGTGATAATTTGTAATAATTTAGGAGCTTAATAATTCTAAGAGATGGTGTATCGATTTAGGAGCTTAATAATTTAGGATGTGATACTTTTCTAATAATTTAGGATGTGTATCGATTTGTGGTGATTCCTGATGCATATATGATAGGTCTCTTGTGATAATTCCTGATGCATGTGATATCCTATATAGGCCAGCAAAATATACTGGAAGCTGGCCAAATATAAAATAAATTTTTTTAAAACACGGTAACAAATCAGTATCGGTTATTAATTTACTAACCGATTCAGCTAACTATCCGAATCGATTATTAATAAAAAACCGATCGTGATAATAACCTTCTGGATCGGTTTGTATAAATAAACCGAACCTGCTAGTTATCTGAATCGGTTTTTAATAATTACACCGATCCAATTATAGCATCGGTTAGTTAACAACCGATCCAATTGTTTAATTAATTTGCCCAGATAATAAATATAGGATCAGTTGATAAAAAACCGATCCTGATACTTACATTTCACAATCGGTTGTAGTTCTAACCGATGCAAATACTAACAAGTCGGGATCGGTTGGAATAAATAACCGATGCAGATTCTATCTGGTTAGGATCGGGTAATTAATAAAACCGATCCCGATACCTATTAATCGGGATCGGTCTGTTATTAATTATCCGATCCAGATTGTGTCTATCTGGATCGGTTGTTTAACCGATACAGTTGAGATCGACTACTTGTATTGGCTGGAACAGGATCGGCTGTAGGTCCGATCCTGATGTGCGAATATACCCGATCCTGATTTGTGTTTTTCCACTAGTGAGGAACCTTGGCAGCGATTGCACGAAGATACTTAGCGCGAACAACACTAGGCGCACGTGCCCAATCACTACCTTTATTCTTGGTAAGAGCGTTCTGAGCTCCCTCTACCGCTATAGATCCACATCCTCAGCCGTAGCTGCCGGAATATCTCCTAATTAATCCCACAAATCACATATTTAAATTACAATCTCCATTCTCCAATAGAGAATGAACAAAACCAAAAGTGACAAGAGATCCAAGTGAAGTCTAGTGACAGACCGATGGCAATCTCTGTAGCGGGGTTAATTACATATATTAGATAAGAGCTACAATATTATATTAATTCATCCTTGTGATACAGTACCAATACATGCATTTTTACTGGTACTTGTTCAGGTCACTTGATCCAGTACTTCACTACTACAGAAAAAGAGATTGCACACGGACATAACTGGAGGAGCTACACGGATTTCCTGCCGTGTAGGCTCTGAGGGTGTATAAATAGGTAAATAATTACACACGGATATTTACCCGTGTGCAATTATAACAATTTCTACACGGATTACTTTATAAACAGCCGTGTACAAACACCTGCCTGTGGTGCTCTCCATTTTACCGAGCTACACGGATATTACGTAAACATTCGTGTACGACTACTCTTTCTACATGGACTTTTAATTTAATATCCGTGTAGCTTACTCTTTCTACACGGACTTTTAATTTCATATCCGTATAGCTCTCTTAACTCGTTATATACAGACTTTGGTTAAATATCCGTGTAGAATTACTCTTTCTACACAGACTTTTAATTTCATATCCGTGTAGCTCTCATAACTTTCATACACGGACAAATATAAAATAATCTGTGTAGCTATTGTTCACACGGAAGCGTATGCACAAAGTTTCAGTATAGCAAGCTATACCTTTTAACCTTGGTACACTTTTCGAGTCGGATTGCAAGTGTACAATCCTATCGAGCAGTATGTTCAGGTATCAATCCACAGGACGGTTTGAATATTTAAAAGACTACATAGATTTATAAAAGTTATGCAAAAGGTTGGTTTTGATTGTTTAAATTTCTAAACAGATTAATGGAAAGATTTAAAAACAGTAAAGTGGTTTTTAAGATGAATAAAAAGGGGTTCCCAGGGTTATGACTTTATCTCAGTTCTGTCTCGAGGTACCCGGTCCGTGTAGTGTCCTACACGAGCCGTGTCCAGTGTACAGGGGTCGAGTACTGTCGTACACGGTCCATGTGGTCCCCGAGTGAATGCAGCAGTTATTGTTTCTTTGTGTTGTTCCTTTGTGTAGGGTTTTACTGACCAGACATAATGTTCCTAAACCTCAACTGTCGTTTGTTGGTTCGTTAACTTGGTATGGAATTGCAATATCTGCCCTCATCGGGTTCTAGACCTCAACTTTCGTATATTGGTCCGAATTACCTAGTTGATTGTTTGGTATACTAAAGGTAACCTCTATCCGTCGATATGAGGAAATGTTCACCTGTCGGCTACTACTTGGTTTCACCTTTCGGATCACTAATCCTACCTCATATACTTAGTTTGGTTGAGAGATCATAAGGGCCAAAGTACCTTCTAGATGTGGTCATTCATCTAGTGGTAAACCAATAAGAATCAAACAATTTAATCTAAGCAATTAAAATTGTCACACCCCAAACCAGAAATTCCGGATTAGGGTGTGATCAATCCCCGCCTCGTGTCTAATAATCATAACGACACGCAAGGCTAAACAAGAATAATAATGATAATCATACAGCGGAAGCGAATAATAAAACAAGCAATAGTCATAAATATAAAATAAACATAAATATACACATATCATCCATACAATCCACCTCGGGATAAAATAAACACAAACTAGTCAAATGGATACATGATCTATCGAGTCCAATGCGTATAACAAAAACATCAGACTCGCAAAACCCTAAACAAAAGTCCCTAATCTATATCAGGCGATGTAGTCGTCGGGGACAGCTCCTGGCGCCTCCTGCTGCGGACCGTCAGACTCTGTACCTGCCCACATCCATAAAAAGGAGGGGATGAGCGAATGATCACCCAGTATGTGACCCAGTATTATCCCTTCAGGGATCATCTTAAGTCAAAGCACATTTTAAATTGAATACTACGTAAAGTTCGATAATCGTTTCATTTTTAAATGCACATGTTGCGGAAATTAAACCTATCATATTAACAACAAAAGAAAAATAGATATAGTATATGATATGATGCGATTATCCTATTATGCCAACATGATTAAAGTTTTCCCAAAATAAAATACAAGCAAAATGAGTATTATAATCAATCGGAGTCCAGTACAATAGGTACCGTGTGTACAATTTAATATAGTAATAATACGGATAATTTTGTCACCCCGTGCCGTGCCAAATTCAACCAAATTGAATTTATATCACAATGCGACATAACACAAGGACTGCGATCAGGGGGTGCAATGATACCCGATGCCTAACAGCATCGAGCATTGCCCCAAAGACTTCAACCCGCAGGCTGGTGCACGCTAGCCGATGGTTATATCCAAAATTCGTGTATTTTCCTTACTCTAGACGATTCTTCATCCAAACATATAAAATAGGAGAAAACTACGAGCAGGTCGTAAAAATGAGTTAATCCGTCTCCTCATGAGCAGACGACGGAACTCCACCGTCCGGCCAGACTAATGGGACACACACATGAGACACGCAGTCTCGTATCAAAAACATGGGACCGCAGCCCCGTATCACACACCTGAGACACGCAGTCTCTTTTCTTTTAAAACAAAAATCCGTTCTAGGCCTGTAGCTCCTAATGTAGGGGGGATAGCTCCCGAATCGTCTCCATGCCTCTAGACGCGTAGCCTGCACGAAATGGTAAAATGATCGAGAATAATATAATAACAACTCAATGCATATATAAAATATAGTCCTAATAAGGCCTCTGAGGGATCAAGCAATCCCTCAGCCCAATGACCCACAAGCCACCTCGCATCCCATACTACGAGGACGGAAAGTAGTCATTCGGTCTTCTATCTCACACTCACCAATGCATATGCTAAACTACGATAATATGTTGTCCTCTACGAGAAGAGGACAACTAATATCATAATTTAATATATATTAAATTACACTACTCCTAAGAAAAACGGTAAATTTTCCATTTAGAAGGGCTTATGCAATTCCTAAGTACAATTCTGAAAAGGTAAACATGCTCTAATGCATCTACTAAATTTAAAGTGCGAATGTCAGGTCAAGTGGTCGATTGGTAAGAGTACGCCACGAAAAGATAATTCAGATATCCCACAACTGTAGGGTAGTAGTGGTTGTACGCGCTAATAGCCTCCAGGATCCACGTAATCCTCGCCTGCTCCTGTACAAGCGTCAGCGGGATCAGTCCACGGGTCAAAATCTACGTAGGTCGGCTGACCTGTAATTTAGACGTAACTTAATTAGAGTCTAAACTAAGTATTCGTAACCCTTATTACCCCGTTTAATTATTTTCACTAAGTGTTCGTATTTAATTAATTAATTAACTAGGGTTCAAATCTAATCAAATTAATCTAACGTACTTAAATCATTTGTTACATTTTAATAATTTGTACAAGTCGATAAATTTATAACTACAAAATTGTACGTGATTATCTAATCATCCTATTAACTAAACTTTTGTAATTCGTAATGATTCGAAAATATTAATATGTTGTTAATTATTTGTCATTTATTAATTAACAACATATTTTATTTGAAAAATTATTTTCTTTAATTAAAATCCTATTTACTTAATTTACCAAATTCTAATTACTAAATTTCAAAAATCTAATTACTTAATTTAAACACTTAATTAATTAAAAATCCTAATTAATCTACAATGTGTTGAATTTAAATTATTTTAATTTTCTTTCTCTTTTAAATTCGATTTGGGTCAAGCCTATTATTAACACATTAAAATACTATATTATAAGATAACTTAATCATAACCGATACTAAGTAGATAAGATAAATTAGATTATCATTACAATATACTAGTTATAATTAATTAAATTTCTTTCATGTTAATTATACATTGTAATGCTATCCACGTTTTATTTTTATTTATGGTATGCTTAACTAAGTAGTCACATAAGCTTTTTAATTAAGCTTACATATTGAATTAGGATTTGGGCATCATATACTCCTTTTTATTTAAATTCGTTTCTTTGATTGAGTCCGAAAGTCCCACTCAAATCATACATCCCTTTTTATTTAATTAAATGGCCCAGCAACAATAGGAAGGCCCAAATTTTAATTAATTCCCTAAGTTACGCAAGTTCAACAGAGAACAACACCGAAGCACAACAGGGGTCACTAGTAACCCCCCTTTCTTTTACCAGTAACCGATCGGCACCACACAACAGCAAAGAACAGGGGTATCAAAGGCCGGTACAGAAAATAGAAATGCACCAATTCAAGGGCCAACAAGCAAAACAGAAACAGCCAAGCCCGCCCAAACAAGCAAAGAGGGTCGGTACCGGTGCGGTACCAGTATACAAACGAACAAGCAACAGAACAGAAACCAGTAAGGACAGAGATGAGAGGGACAGATACAACCCAGCCCGAAATCACCGTACCTGTACTGGTACGGTACCAGTAAAACCAGCAAAAGGCACACCGAACAAAACAGAAGGGAAAGGGGAAACAAGGCAACGCCGCACCGCAACAACTAAAAATCCAGCACACAAGCAATTACAACGACCGGCCGGGAAAATCAACAACCCGAGCAAGGCATTAATTAAATGGTGTTTTGAACACTTACCCGAGAGAGAGAATCGCAACGAAGGTCGAAGCTCGGCAGGTACCAAGCAGCGGCTCGCCTTACGGCCGCCAAAAAGAAATCAGCAAGCACACCCGGCACCAGAAAATTGCAACGAAGGCACCCGTAAGCTTAGCAACAACAAAAACCCCTCCAAGGTTTTGGACAATCGGCATTTAAGTGGTAAACGGGAAAAATAGAGGGAAAGGGAAAACAGCTCAGCACATGAGCACAAAACAACAACCGAAAAAACCAAAAACCCGAGAGAGAAAGAGAGTATTTACCAATGTAATAAAATGCGGTTCATGCGGCCGCATATGCGGCCGCATATGCGTATGCAGTCCACTACCGCATGAAATTAGTATATGCGGACCGCATATTAAACATTTTATTTATTAAAAAATTCGAATTCATTTGAATCCAAATAATATTATTAATTGAAGCAAATCCCGGTAATAACCGAAATCCAATTCAAATTCGGACCCAGGCGGATACCAAATGAGTAGTTGGGTGTAGTTCACAGCTTCTTTTATAGAGTAGGGAGCATTGATTTTTTTTTGTTCAGATGTTGTGGGACTAAAAACATTAGAATTCTTTCCGGACCGCAGCTTTGCTTTTTCTTTTCTGTTCTCTGTACAAAGTACAAACACGGTGCACACTGCACAGTGAACCTTAATTCGCTGGACCATATATTTCTGTTGGGCTCCTACATCTCTATATTTCTGTTGGGCTTGGGCCCAAGAATTTATTATTTTATTATCAAAGATTCAAAAGTTATTGGGCCTTTATATAAGAAATGTTGAACATAGTACTTGGGCCAACGGTTAAGGTGGAATTTAGGAATTTAGGGATGCTCATATGAATATATGCTGTTTAAGATTTGTACTATTATAATTTACTCATTATTTAATCACTAAATTGCAAATGAATACTTGTAAATTCCAAAAGAATATTTGTAATAGTATAATTTATTTAACAACTTCCGCATATATAAGTCCGCATAAAAATCCGCATATGCGGCCGTATACCGTATATGCGGTATGCGGTGGTCTTCCGCATACCGCATGAAAACCGCATTTTATTACATTGGTATTTACAACACAAGGGAGATTCAAAAGCGGGGCGCGATGGGACGCAGCGACTAAGTCGCGAGAGTGGGTGCGCTAGGGTCGTCGCCCGTACGGGCTTCCTGACAGGGAAAGGACAGCGCACGTAGTGCGTGGGAGGTCGTCTCCATTCCGCCTCCTGGAAGGAGAGAAAAAGAGAGAGATCGGGTGGGGTTTCGGATTCAGCGAGAGAGAGGGAGGAGGTTCCTTCTCCAGGAAGGAAAGAAAGGGAAGGGGCGGGGGTCCACTGGTAAGTGGGAGAGAAAGAGGGTGAGGTGTAAATCCTCTCCAGGAAAATTAAAGAGAGGGAGAGGTGGAATTAAAAATCAAACGGGGTGCTTGAGATTCGTGCAGAAATATTTGAACGGTTGAGACTTCTCAAAAGAATTAAACATTAATAGTTTGATATATCTCAGAGGATGTGAATTCAACTTTGATCGGAAGTAATAGTATGATATATCTCAGGGGATGCGAATTCAACTTTGATTTGGGTCAGGTTAAATTGCACATTCTTCCTTTATAATTTGCGTTTAGAAATCTATACGGATCTATCGGATGTTAGTCGTGATAATTTATAAAAATTAAATCATAATCATCCAGTCAGAAAATTTTAAATTCAAAAATTAAATTTCATGATTAAACGAAACCAACAATTTTTTTTATCAATCAAATAAATTTCAACGAGAATTTACGTCTTAAAATTCCTACAATTATTCGTTGATACTATTTTATAATTTCATCTAATTTCGAATTTGTTTAGTTGTAAATTTAAATTTAAAATTGGTAGAACTACAATTTGATTTAAATAATCAATTTATAAAATTTTCATCATCAGGTTAATTATTTAATCTTCGCTTTGGGTTAATTTATTAACCCAAGTTTTAATTAGTTGCAAAACTCGATCAGTAGACTAATTAATGAGGTTTAAACTTACGGGTTATAACAAAAACACTACTCAATCAATCAAACACAAATTTCAACACAAATATCCAATAACTAGCATGCAAGACAAAACATTCGATTACATAAAAACCCTAGAAACTAAAGGATCTACTTAAATATAGTTCTAAAACAGATAAAAGAGATGATAAAGATAGTGCTCATGGTAAAACTCGAAGTAGTGAGAAGATCCGTCGCCAATCTCTCGATCTTCGCCTCTCTTCTTCTTCTCCAAGTCAAGCATCAAGCACAAACCCTAGGTATCCCCTCTCAGATCTAGAATGAGCCCTCTGTTGGACAAAGAGGCCTCCTTTAATGCCAATTCGCGACCTTCCCCCAATTGGCCTCTATTTCCAAAAATCAATTATGTTTCCGGAAATGCTTTACACGGTCCGTATGCAAGGGTGCACGGACCGTATGCAATGGTGCACGGACTGTGTTCCTGTGTCTCTGGCTCAGATTGTAGATCTTCTCGCAAGCTTTCCGAAAAGTGGTAATACACTCAAAACGGAGTTACGAGTCAAAATCTATGACTGTTTTAAGTTCAGGTGCAGAAATTTCAACATCATATACAGGTCTGTGTCCTGGTCGTCTGTGGTCAATTTGTGGTCGGGCAGAGGGTGTATGGACTGCATGCAGATGGTGCACGGTCCGTGTATAAACCTTCAGAATCCAGATTCTTCCTCTGTTTAGCCTGTTTTCTGCAAAATAAGAAATAAAAGCGCAGCAATACCACATCCTACAGATATTCAATGAAATAGACACGACTTTAGAGTTTTAGGCACAGGTTTTCATACAAAGTACGGTCGGAATATGGACAAAATAGCGAGACATCAAATCCCCCAAACTGAAATCTTGCTTGTCCTCAAGCAAAAATCCCAACCTAGGCATCAAGCCGGTCTTTGGACTTACCTAAATGCAAAATTCCTAAATGCAACAAATTTACATGACCTTGCCATTATTAAAAACTCGGATAATCTTCTTGGATGACATTTGGACTTTTCTTGATCAATTTTGATTCACCCCACAATTCGATTAATCAAACTTCATACTCCGATGTGCCTTAGTATTCGCAAAAACTAATCATTTGAATTCATCAATATTTCATTCCTTTACCGAAATTATGCCCTCATTTGTGATGATTTTTCATTTTTCGCCCCCCAAGCTTGAAACAAGCTTAGGTTAGAAAGTCATGGATTACGTGTGTTGATATCATGCAAAATTCAATTTTTCTTTTGTTTGTTGCTTTTAGTTTTATGACACTTTAGTTTTTATCCTTAGTACAAAATCGGCTAGTTATAGGTAGTTAACCATACCCAACCGTTTTAATTCAAAAGTACTTTGCATGCTCTTGGTTCAACCCTTCCATGACACGAGCTCACACTTGTGATGTTAATTCGGCCACTTTATCGGGAAAACTAGAGGAGCAGAGTGTCAAAGACTCATTACCATAAGTAAGAGGAGTTCGTCTTTATTCTTTTCAACAAATTTTTGCAATGATAACATGAATACACACATCCAAAGGTGTTCTTTCATACCGATAGATATCCCAATCTTTCTATTGTTTAAAATCCCCAATTCCCTATTTTAAAAAAGCACAATTCGGTTTCAAAACGCTTTTTCAATACAATTCAACTTTCATTTTTTTAAAATTTCAAAACATCACATCTATGCAATTCTTTTATCAAATATGGGGTTATTTCAAATTTACCAAGTTCATCCAAATTACAACCAAATTTTTTTCTCAAGAGTCCCTAACTCTAGCAATCACACAAATTTATCGCCTAAAAATGCAAGAAAAAGTAAACATGACCTAAGAAAAAGTGAAAAATAGTAAAAATGACCTAGATACAATCCTAGATACAAAGTTCTCCCCCCAAGCTTAATCCGAGCATTGTCCTCAATGCTTCAAGACAGATAGGTAGAAAAAGGTAAAACCTGGGGAAAAGAAATCAAACCTGATCAGAAGTCTGGTGGGATCGTGCACGGACCGTGTGAGTTGGCGTGCAGTCTGTGTGTGTAGGGCGCAGAAAGTTGCACAGCTGTTGGTATGGGAAGGTGTGTGCATGTGTATTTAAATGTCTCGTGGTTCAATGCTCTCTGTTGATTAAAGAACATCGAACTCGAAACATTCATTTCTTTCTTTCCGCTATTCCTTCTGGTTCACCCTCGACGGACCTACGATTCGTGATCGGTCCATCGAGAGAGTTTAATGATTGTGGGGACGTTTAACTCCCAGCGGGCGCAAGCCCCCGCTGTTAATTACATCAGATGGCCCTCCCAAGCCATGCTGAATACCTCGTTCATTCCAGGATTTGTGCCTATTTGTTGTGAATTGAATAAAAGGGCTAAAAGGGGAAACTCATGTACTTGGTTTTCGTGTGTTTCTTTGATTTACCATTGTTTTAGGTATTTAATTAATGTGCATGCATGAGGTGTAATGATTATCGTTAAAATACCTTTATTACACATTTTTATTTATTTATAAACATATTTGTACTTGAGAAAATATATTTATGCTTTATTTACACCTTTTTATTTAAGAGAAAATGATTGAAATATGAAGAAAAGGGTATTTTCATCATTTCAGGGCTTGGCTGATGTCTGGACATGCTCAATTTTGGTTTAGAAAGATGGAGGGTTCAATTTGGGTTCATTTGGAGGTGGTTTGAGTCAATTCGGACTTGAAATGAAGAAGTTATAGCCAAAAAGGACTTATTTGTAAATATTTATGTTTTTCCAGGGGCTTATTTACAAAGCTGGAAGGGTGTGGTTTTGTGATTTGGGTTTTAGACAAGGTTTCATGTGAAATTTGGGCCTCTAAGGGGTTATTTGTGAGAGTTTTGTGCTGTCAGGGGCCTTTTTGTAAATTCACAGGGGCTTCGCTGCAAATATTGGGAAATCAGAGGGGGTTTTCCATAAAAAGGGGATTGATTTATAATTTTATTTATTGTTTGGGCTTTAAGATTCGGGTTTTTGGGTCTCTTAGATTCGTGTATTGGGCTTTAGGATGTGGGCTGAGCTTCAGGATTCGTGCTGGCCATTTGATGTGTATTCTGGACTTTAAAACCCGTGCTGTCATTCAAATCCTGTTATGGCGCCGGAATGGAGGGTCTCAGATTGCTTTAAGATCCGTGCAGCTGTTTTATTGAATTTCTACTTATACTTAGCAATTCAACCTTTAAAAATTCATATCAATTTGAAACAAAGTCAGAAAAATATGATCTTTATGTCTATTTTGTGTGTTTTGAAATGTTCTATTTAATTATGATGTTTATTTTATGTTTTTATTTTTTTCTGTCATTCGATACTGCCCATTTTCCAACAACAGCCCCCTTTTTCTTTAAATGCTGTTTTTCTATTTTTGGATCTGAACTTTGAAAATTCATATAAAATCGAAATATAGTCAGAAAAGTGCAAACTTGGTGTCCATTTTGTGTGTTTTGAAGTTCTCTATCCAGTGGTGAAGTCCATTTTTTTATTTTGGTCCCTGTACCAGTCCAGAAGGTACTGTTTACCAGAGAAGGTCATTTTGACACTTTAGAGGGCTTTTATTGTGTCATTGGTGCATGCTTTGTAGTGTAATGTTGGTTCATTGTTCCAGAGGGTACTAGGGACTGATTTAGAATATTTACAACTAATTCCATGAATTAAACATCATTTTTAGGGACTTTTCATGGCCTTTGTTGCTATATCTTTGGTACCAATGAACAAAAGGGAAAGGAAAAAATCCAAAAATTCCGAAAATGGTGCCAAAAATCTGCCAAAATGTGGTTTTATGCAAAGAAGCCCCTGATTTTGTTTAAAATCATGTTTTTGATATTTTTTGAAGAACATGTCATTAAGATTTCCTTAGGTTTAGAGATGCAAACATCCAACTTGTCATTTGTTTACACTTCAAACCTTCCATCTTCCATCATTTGCATATATTTGGAATATTTAATTTCCTTTAGCATATTGGCTTAGGAAATCAAGTATTCTTCCATACACAAATGGATCTAAAAAGGGAGGGTCATTGAAATATCATAAGTTTAAAGCACAAATGACATATCATAGCCAAAGCTAATATCATTTAATACTTTAGACTTCAATTTCTCCCCATTTGCACATAGTTTTTAATTGTTGCCAATATTCATGCATGTAAATGCACTAATTATTGACTAAATTAATCCCTTTGCACAAATAGGCCCTTTGATCATTTAGGTTGAGAGAATAATAGGGGAGACCTCATGGCTCAACCCTACTACCTCTTGTGTTTAATTTTCTTTTGTTGTCACTTTATTGTTCTTTTAACATCCTCACAAAATAATTAATATAGTTTTCATATGAAGGGAGACCTCATGGCTCAACCCTCATACTTCTACTATTTAATTATTTCTAGAAGAAATTAAAAGGAATTTAGAAAAGGAAAGAAAATATCAAAGATCAAAACTTTATTATTTTTATTTCATAAACTCCAAATAAAAGAGATGATAAAATATTAACATATATACATATTAATACTTATATATATATTTATATATATTTTTATGCAAAGTAAAGAAAAAGGTAAGAAGAATCACATTTTTATATTTTTTCATTATTATTTCATGAAAGATGCAAAGAAAGGAACAAAAAAAAGGGAAATATATTTTTATTTGATCCTCAAGTTACATATTTCATTTTGTTCATCCTATGATGAACTAGAAACCATGTAACTCTCACATTCATGATTTTTGAAGGTTTAGAAATGAAATAAAAAGATGAGGAGATGAGGGATAAAGCTAAAACAATGAAGAACAAACAAGAAATATCATCAAAAAAAAAACCTTCTTTATTTCGATTAAAAACAGAATATTTACAGAACCTTGCTCATCAAGAGCCTTACATTGCATAGGTATTAATTACCTATTAGCCTTGCTTAAGAAAACTTCAAGCTTCTAACCTAGCCTTGGTGTAAAAATGGGGTTTTCTCTCTTGTTTCTTGCTCAAAGCTTTCTGGAGAAGAAGAAGTGTGTCTTGAGTGTTCACTTGGGGTGCCTTATATTGGGCAAAATTAGGTTTTTCGAATTGGTGCTTGCTGATGTGTTTTTTGCTATGCCCACTAGGTGTTTGATCAAGGGTCTAGATCAACTTGCATACATTCAAGCTTGGTTACATGGCCAGGGCATCCAAGAAAGATTTAATGTGCCACCTATTCATGCCTGGAGTAATCTCAACCATTGGGTTGGCCTAGGATATCCTGCCTTGGCTTGTAGCCCTTGATTAAACGATTCTTTGAATGGAACCTTCCATTCACGTGCTCCAGCACCCTGGGGAGGTGATTTCCTTCTTTGTCATGTTGTTTGGAGTGAGGGGCACGTGTCCCTGGGGACCCTCCAGCCAATGAACAGCTGTATGGGTTGATTGGCGTTGCACCGGCGGTATACCGAGCACTAACATGCCCTTTCTTTGTCTCTTGCGTTTTGGCCACTGGAAACACGACATTTAGCATCGCCCTATGCTCCTTAACGTGTTCCAAGGCATACCAAGTTTTGTTGAGAGTTAATTTGCTATCTTCCCACCATACCCGAACCGTACCATATCGGGTTTGAGCATTAACCCGATTTAATGCATGTTTCTTCAAATTGAGGGCTTTAGTAACATCGTGTGACACCTGTAAGGGGTTATATTAAGCCCTCAACCTTCGATTGCACCTATCACGGCCTGGCCGCTTTGCCTCATTATTATTCTTTTCGGGTTAAATTGAGACTAGAGAAAATAGTTCAACCTTTGAAGAAAATCAGAAAAGAGTGAGGGTGAAGTGCTCTATCTATCTCTGGTGAGCATTTATATAATTCATCTCCAATTAAACTCGAATTTTTGGCTTGATTTCGGTTGAAGCCGCGAGAGAGGAGAAGAAGGAAAAGCTGACAAGGCGGGCCCCTTGCGTCAGCCCCCTTGGCTCAAGGCCATTTGTCTTTTTATTTCGCCTTCTCTTTGGCTGCACTCGGTTCTTAGTAGACCGTGTAGTAAGCCTTATATGGTGCATAGAGCACCGGGTGCATATAAAACGAAGGGGTCACTCCGCCAAAATTTAAAATCCGGCGACTCTTGCCCTCGTGTGTTTGCTCTCGGTGCACCGTAGACCGTATGGCTGCTAGCTCGGTCTATGTAGCCATTTTCCGTATTCCGGGTGCATTCAAATCAGGGGTCCAGCGAAAAGAAGGGTTGTGCCATTGACAGGCGGGCCCAGGGCCATTGGGTTTTGTTTGGTGGCGTCAATTTGCACCCAGAGAGCATTTAGGAGGCAATTTGCTAAACATATACAGTTGCTTGTACCCAGTATGCCATCCAGCACTTGTTTCACTTGTAGGGAATCAAATCCTCGTTGACTTTGACCGTGTTGTACACCAAAATTCATGGCATAGTATATAGAGTGCCACCAAGAATTTTAATATACTGTATTCAATTTATTTTAAAGGTTTTATGCATGTCTTGGCATTTTATTTGCTCCCAAAATTGTCATTTACCATGTTAGGTTTAATTAACAACTTTTTTTAGGGTCAAACAAATGCCCCCCACCTGGGTGAGGTGTGAAGACTTTAGAATTGAACAGCTTAGCCAGGTGCCCCCAGTGTTCCTCTTGAAATTTATAGAATTCTCCCTGAGTTGCTTTTATAGAAATTTATAGAATTCTTCCTTAGCCAGCTTAGCCAGGTGCCCCCAGTGTTCCCCTTGGCTGAGCCTGTGCAGGGACCGTGTGCTCTATGTGCGGTTCGCGTGGAATCTTCTCAGATGGGAGTGCACGGGCCGTGTGCGGGGTGTCCGGTCTGTGTGCTGGTTCCACTGGGCCAGTTGTAAATGAGTCTGCCACACACACATTCCCTTGAGCATCTTTCTTCTCCTGCAATTTGGACAAATAATCAGGGTAATTTTTAAAAGAGTTACCGTATTGCTCCCGGAGTTGCTCCTTGGCCAATTGATCAACCATGTCGACCGCGCAGCATGTCGCCGGCTCGAATGGGTACTTCATGGCTTGGTTGAGATCAAACTGAACTTTCTCGTCCCCAATCCGTAGGGTCAGAGTCCCCTCCTTCATGTCCATGAGTGCCCCTGCTGTTCTGAGAAAATGCCGTCCCAATATGATCGGGACTTCCTTGTCCTCCTTCATCTCTATCACCACAAAATCAACGGGCACATAGAACTTGCCAACTCGAACTGGCACATCTTCCACTATGCCGAGTGGTCGCCTCACAGAAGAGTCTGCCAGCTGCAGAGTCATTCGCGTAGGTTTGAGCTCACCTACTCTCATGCGATCGAAGATTGTGCGTGGCATGAGAATCATGCTGGCCCCTAAGTCACAGAGGGCTTTCTTGATCGTGGCTTTCCCGATTATGCAAGGAATGGAGAATTTGCCGGGATCTTCTAGTTTGGGTGGAAGCTCATTTCTCAAAATGCCATTGCACTGTTCTGTTATTCTCACCGTCTCGTGTCCCCCCAAACTTCGCTTGTTCGAGAGGATGTCCTTGAGAAACTTGGCATAAGTTGGCATTTGAGTCAATGCCTCGGTGAATGGGATGGTGATGTGCAGCTGCTTGATGACTTGAATGAACTTTGCAAATTGCTCATTGAGTTTAGACTCAGCAAGCCTCTGGGGGAAGGGTACAGGTGGCCGGTAAGGCGGTGGTTTCTCGGCCCCCTTCTTTCTTTGACTCCCAGCTTCTTTCTGCACAGCCCGTGTACTAAATGTACGGTCCGTGTGCACAGTAGTGTCAGTGGTTTCGGCTGGTCGTATGGGCTCTGCACGGTCCGAGTGTTCAGTTTCTCCAGCAGCTGGGGTCTGCACGGTCCGTGTGGAGTCTGCACAGTATGTGTACCTTGGCGCTGGTTTTGTTGGCATGGCTGGTTCTTGGTACTGAGTCCCGCTTCGCAAGGTTATTGCTTTGGCCTCCTCTCTGGGGTTTAGCTCTAGCTGGCTGGGGAGCTTCTTATGTGGTGGTTGGCTAGAGGTGGCCCGGTGACTCAATTGTTCCTCCAACTTCTTGTTGTGAACAGCTAAACCGGCCATTTGTGTACTCATCGTTTGCATCTGCTTGAACATCATCTGATTCATTTTGCCCTGCTCGTGCATGAAGTCAGTGACAGCAGGAGTGATGTACGACTTTGGTGGTGGAGATTGTGGCTCCCGGTTGTTGAAAGAGGCATTCTGATAGAAGTTTTGGTTGTTGCTACTCGAGGAGTTGTTGAATGGCCTGGAGTTGTTCTGCTTCCACCTCCAGTTCTGTTGCTCAACCGGGTCTTTGGAGTAGGTTCGGCTGAATGGAGGTTTTGGGAAGTATGATGGCTCGCTGTTGAGAGAGTTGACTTGCTCGGTCTCTCCATCCCTCTGCACCAATGGGCAATGTCCGTAGGAGTGCCCCTAAGAGTGAAAGGAAATAAAGCAAGTCTAATATAATCAGTTGTTGCGCCATTAGTTTTAATAGTTGTGCAACACTCGAGAAAGGTCTGTAGATGCGCATGTGGATCCTCATGATCCAATCCATGGAAAGTGTTTTGCTGCACGATGTTGATCACACCCTGTTTGACCCTAAAAAGTCGCTATTTAAAATCTAGCATAACAAATGGCAAGTTTCGGGCAACTAAAATGCCAAGAGTACATCTTAGCTTTTCAAAGCAGATTGGTGCAGCATACTAAAATTCATGGTAGCATTCTACGTATAAAGTCATGAATTTCAATGTGTGACTTGATCAGAATCACCAAGGATTTAGTTTCTTATGAATGAAACAAGGACTGGATAGTATACCGTGTGCAAATTCTGGTTATACTTAGCAAATTCATGCTAAAACAGTCACTGGGTACAAATTGGTGCCATCAAACAAGTATTAGTGATACCAGGGCCCACATGTCAATGACTTAGACCCTTTTTTCGCTGAACCGCTGACTTGGATGGACCTAAAGCATGGAAAATCTATGGTGTGGACCGAGTCAGCAGCTATACGGTTCATAGTGAACCGAGGCTATATACCCGCAACCATATGTCGCTGGAATTAAAAGTCGGGCGTTCCGACCCCTTCGACCGAAATGGGCTGGGTGTTCATACACCGTAGTGTGTCTCATGCACGGCTCACTAAGGACCGAGCCCAAAAGAAGGAAACATGAAAAGCTTAAAACATGATTGGCCGAGCAAAGGAGAGGCTGACAGTGGGCCCCGTTGGTCAGCTCTTTCTTCTCCATGCTCTTACCCGAATTCAACAAGGATTTTTGGATTTTTAAATCGGGCTTAAAAGTTGAGGCTTTTTATGAGCCATTACCTGAGGTTATGGAGAAACTTCTACTCATTCCCTATTGACCGAAGCTACGTTGTGAGCACCTTTAGCAAGGTCTAATTCGGGGCCGAGCAAGAATGGGATGGAAGTGCGAAATGGATAGCAGGGCTTAATTAAAACTCCAAGGCTATGCGAGAGTGCACCTGATGACCACACGACGGCCATACAAGCCTCAATTTGAAGGAAAAGGAATTAATTTCATGCGCACCATGAACCCGATTTGGGTCAGAACCGAGTTACGTCGGAGGTACACTCTCAACCGTCTAAATGGTACAGTGAACCTTGGCACATGTTATGCGAGTAGTGTGGATGCTATCTGTTAATCTAGTATACTCAAAGATGCTCTAATCAAGGAGAAAGCACTATAAGTCGGTATACCGCCGGTACAACACACCACGTGCCCTATAGCTGTCAATAGGCTCCCTGGTCCCCAGGACACGTGCCACAACATATTTGGATGATGACAAAAGAGAAGAATCTGCTCCAGAGGTGCAGGGGCACGTAAATTAAATGTTGCCATATATGGCCGGTTAATCAATGGCTATTGAGTGGTGTGGTCTATTTAATATCGATCCAAAGGTTGAGATTACCCCTGAGGAGGATCAATAACATGTTAAAACCTCATTGGATGATCCTTGCCATGTATGCACACAAGGAAGCCGAAATCAATCAAGACCATGCATCAAACAGCTGAGGTGCATGATGAAAGCCACCTCAGCAAAACCCTAAACCCTAGACCCTTGCTGCCTTATATAAGGCACCCCAAATGAAGGAAAATAGCAGCTCAAAAAATATCCCAGATAGATCTTCTTCTCCAAAAAACCCTTGTGTGAGAATTAAACCAAAGAGAAACCTCCATTTTCAAAGAGACTTAGGTTTAGAGCTTCAAGATTTCAAGTTTTTAGAAAGGTAATTAATACCTGAAGAAAATGTAAGCTCAAGAGGAGCCATACTCTGTATATATGTCATTTTAATCGAAATAAAGAGTTTTTTTGTTTGATGATTTTCTTGTTTGTTCTTTGTTTGATCTTATTCTCATCTTCTATTTCCTTTTTTCTCAAAACCATGGATGTGAGGGTTATATAATTTCTAGTTCATCTTAGGATGAGGAAAAACAAAGGAAATATATAGCTTGATGATCAATAAAAATGTTTCATTTCTCCTTTTGCATCTTCTTTCCTTTTAAAGAAATATATATAAATGTACACAATAAAAATGTGTTATTTGCATCTTTCTTATTGGTGATCTTATAAGAAAAAAAATAAAATATAAAAAATGTCGAAATTTATCATTTTTTTTCTTTACTTTTACTTTCTACCTCCTCTTTCCCTTTATTTCTTTCTTTTTCTTTTTGTTTCCCTTTTCTTTATTTTATATTGCAAGGGAAAATAATAAAACACATAATCACATAAATATAAATAATAAAAGTGACATTTTCATATTCTAAGAAATATAAAAGGGAGAGATATCAAAGTTGATGTTTAGCTACATCCTTTGAATATTAATTTCTTATATAATTCTTTTAATATGAAAATTAAATTAAAAGTGCATAACAAAATGAAATTTAAATTAATTGACATGATGGGATTGATGTTTAACTACATCTCCCTAATTGTGACATTTTGAACTTTTTAAAAGGACTTCAATGCATAAAAGAGGAATAAAATGAGTAATATGTGAAGAATTGATGTTTCACTACATCTTTTTCCATGTTATGAATTTTATTACTTTTCAAAGGACCTAGATGCATGATTACTAGAAGGAGAGGGCAAATGAGAAGAGGGTAATTCCAATCCCCATGACATGATGCTCAAGGACCCTTTTACATGAATATGCAAATGACCAAGGACCTATATGCATAAATTTTATTGTTAGCAAATGACATATGTGATGCTAGCACCCCTTTTATTTCTTCCTTGATGCAATCTTTCATTCACAGCATTTTAGGACAAAATACCATAATCAATGAAATAGCACAAGCACAGAAAATTGCCCAAATGACCTGTTGGTACAAATCAGCCAGTGCAGGCTGATCAAAAAACCAAATTAAAAATATGTTTGAATAGGAAGATAGAGGACACAAAAACGATCAATTTAGAATCAAATTTTACATCTTTCTGATTTTTCTACTATTTTCTAGCCATTTTCAAAGTTGGATGTCAGAAAATGAGAAAACTGCAGCATGTACATTTGCATTTACACCCCCTTGTTTTCTGCTCCTTTTAAAAATGGAAATAAAAGATATAAAATTCCCAAACTTCATACATGTATTCCCAAGATGTTGTGCTACAAGAGTAACATGAAATCATGCATATCATTTGATGAAATTTATAAGAAATAGGATGAAAGTGATATGAGTTTCATGCTTAACCCAAACCCGAAATCCAATGACCTAAATAATACCCAATGACCACCCCTCTGAGCATTGATACACTGCTAACCTCTCTCAAATGTGCCAAAACTATCATGCTCACTCGAGATATGCTACTGAAGCTGAATACCAGGTGTTGGTACCAGAACCGGTACCGAACCGTGAGATCAAGTCAGAAGGGTCACCAAACCTCTATGAAAAATGAAATTGATCTTGTACAAAGCTCCCTCATACTCAAAAGACGCTAAAGGAACAGTTAATTGGAGAAGAATGCGCCTGAAACCATGAAATTCAACAAAAAAACCTTGATCGGTACCGAAGGTTCTAACCCAGCCGTGCCGCTACCTCCGGTGATCAACCACTGCCGACAACGCGCCCAATGGAACCGCAAGCCCAAGGCGATCTCAGTGGTGTTCCCCGTTAGCCTCGCCGTGGCCGGGAACTTCGTCGGAGCGACCACCGAATCAAACCCCTAATCGGGTCTCAAACCCGATTCTTATCACATCTGCACGATTCTTGAAGCAAATAAGATCTGTTGGATCTTGGCGCCAAGAAAATGTTCAAACCAAAATCCGAATCTTTATATAAGAGAAGGATCCGAAAGCTTAGCATTAAAATCCAATAGGCCGGGGACCCACTGTCAGAGGGGCCCATATGTCAGATTAAATAAAAGTCTCCTGGAACGAATCTTAAAGCCTCAACACACATCTCGAAGCATTTAATTGCCTAATCCTGAAGCCCGGATTGAATCCCCAATCTCAAGAACCTCAATGCACATATTGAAGGCCCAAACACCAATCTCAAAGCCCAATTACAATCTCTAAGTCCAGAAAATAATAAAAAGAAAGATTTTTACAAAGAGGCCCTTCCGACAAGAACTTCTTCACAAAGTAGTCCCTGATTATTTGCAAATAAGCCCCTGGATGTCTAAAACTTCTCCAAATGAGTCCCTGGAAGCCCAGTTTCCAGTACAAACCTTGCTAAAAACCCGAATCACAATTCTCAGCCCTTCCAGCTTTACAAATAGGTCCCTGGAAAGTTTTAAACCTCACAAATAAGCCCTTTCCAGTCCTTTTTGGCCATAACTTCTTCATTTCAAATCCAAATCAACTCAAATCAACTCCAAATGAACCCAAATCAAATCCTTCATGTCCCCAAATCAAAATCAATCATAACCAAACATCATACAACCTAAAAATGACCAAAATGCCCTTTTCTCCATTTTTCTCACATTTAAATCATTTCTCTTAAAAATAAAATATAAATAAAGCACAAGTATATCTTTAAAGCAAATATGTTTCTAAAAAAATAAATAAAAGAGTATAGTAAATATATTTTAATAATATTCATTGCATCTCATGCGTACATATTAATTAAATACCCAAAACAAGGAAAGTCAAACGAAAATAGAAAGATTAATTACATGAGTCCTCCCCTTTTAGCCCCTTTATTCAATTCACAATAAATAGGCTTCAAATCCTGGAATGAACGAGGTATTCAGTATGGCTTGGAAGGGTCATCTGATGTAATTAACAGCGGGGGCTTGCGCCCGCTGGGAGTTAAACGTCCCCACAATCATTAAACTCTCTCGATGGACCGACTATGAATCGTAGGTCTGTCGAGGGTGAACCGGAAGGAATAGCAGAAAGAAAGAAACGAATGTTTCAAGTTCGATGTTCTTTAACCAACCGAGAGCATTGAACCACGGAACATTTAAATACATATGCACACACCTTCCATACCAGCTGTGCAACTTTCTGCGCCCTACAGGTTTTGGCACGCCCGGTGGGACGTTCTCCTCCTCACAGGTTCGGGATCCGATACGAAGATAAAGGGAACATACTCAAGTAGCTAATGACTTCACAACACTCAAACAGCAAGTCATTAGACCGCTTGAGTTATGTCATTTCCTTTTATATTCAATATCGACGCCTATGGATTGAATAATCGGGCTAAACACTCATGTATAAGTTTACAAATGAAAATTGACTAATGAAATTTCGAGTTTTGCTTATTTGCAGGAATGGCTTACACCGCGATCAACGCACGCCCTTTTGCCCAAGTTGCCAGCCTCCCAGCTGGCGAAGAGGTGGTTTATTTTGGGACTTTCGCAGTCCCTGTTGATGAAGTTAGGGCATTCGAAGCCCCTGTTCCCGCTCTAATAAATGAACAACTGTCCCTCGGGTCTATCACCGAGGAGGAAGTTACAGATGATGATGAAATATGTTACTTCCTCACCCCTAAAGGGATGGACGGCAAGACGTTCATTCCTCTCTCCAAAACTAGGCGCGCAAGAAGACGCGCGTCTAAGAAAATTAACCCAACTCCAATGACCCCTCTATCGGTCACCAGGAAAAGAAATCTCCAAGCTTACCAGGATGAGCTGGTAGCTCAACCAGCCCTTCCCGTCAGCAACTCATTCTCCCCTCTCAGGATAGTGAGGAGAAATTCTTCTACTGCACACATACGTGCAGCGGGAGAAATCCCTAAAACCGTCTCGTTCATCCATGAACCGAAAAGGAGGAACACCAACCGTAAAATGGTTGATGACACTGCCATGGCCATTCATAGGGCCCACAAGCAGCTTCGCATGTTGAAGCAGCGTAGGAATCGATACTACGTGCATCCTGCGCAAGAAACCTCTACACCCCCTTCCGTCAAATCAAGATTGATGTTTCCAGCCCAAATGCTGGGGGCATCCAATGACGCCCAACCATCAATCAAGTCGAGACTGACATTCCCAGCCTCAAAACCTAAAGCACGCGACAGTGCCTTCTTTCCAAAACCAAAACCAATGTTCTCAGCCCCAAGGCTGGGGGCACATCATGGTGCCTCGTTAGAACCGAGACTCCGTCGAGAGATACGCTCGAACATCTCTCGAAGCTCAAGCAACGAGGGATCAAATTCGACCCCTCAAATTCTGAGGAGACCAACCAGTGTACATGATAGGCTGGGGGCACGAATAAATCCGTACCCCTCCAACACTGGAAGTTTGACAATAGTGGCGCCAAATGCCACTCATAAGAAGCGAAGGGTCACTAAAACACACCCTAAACAAGAAGAAGAGGCGATGGTATTTATGGTAACCACTAGCAAAGACCTCGAAGAGGAAGATGATCATTCTGCTAACCCCACCGTATATATGGTGAGGAAAGGGAAAGATCCCATTGTCGAAAATCCGAGTGACGATGAGGAAGAATCTGACGCAGCATGTCTTCCTCCCATAAATGCCAAACCCAAAACCGTGAGTAGTTCGGATATAGGTCATATGGATGGACCTGCATTGGGTAACTTCCATACCGTCTTAGCAACTTCTCCATGCGCTGGTGAAAGTCAAACCGGTGCACAAACGCAAGAACAAATGTTATCCGCCTTCAATCAAATGCAAGCTGAAATACAAAGCCTTAGGGCTGAAGTACATCAAGCCCATGAAAGGGAACAAAGGTTGGTGGCGGAAGTCCGAGAGAAAGGCCTCGCTAACTTGGAACTCGAAAGAGGAGAAACGTCAAATCGGTCCAGCCCCATAAACGGGCTCGAAAGACCAGAAAGACCAAACCCTCAAGAAAGGCGTAGGGTACATTGGGAAGATGAAAGGCGAGAAACCTCCCCAACCTTTACTGCGGTTGATGTTCAAGAAATGATCAGCCGTCAATTACGCGAAATGGGGATCGCCCCAAAACAAACAACATTACGAATAGGGAAGCCGTACCCTCCCGAATTCGATGTACCAAAATACCCTCCAACATACACTGTTCCCTTATTCTCCAAGTTCTCCGGAAGTGGAACAGATGAGACTGGGCCAGAACAACACGTCAGCCACTTCATGATTCAATGTGGAGACTCTTCAAGAGAAGAAGCATTCCTTTGCCGCCAATTCGCTAGGAGTCTTTCAGGGCCAGCATTCCAATGGTATTTCTCTCTAAAACCAGGAAATATAAGATCCTGGGACCAAAATGGCGCGTGCCTTCATAGATAAGGTTGCCACTGCGAGCAATCCAATAAGACTTGCTGATTTAGCATGGGCCAAACAAGGGCCAAACGAAACTCTTCTGGCATATATCAACCGCTGGAGAAACATGAGTATCAAGTCGAGCCATACTATACCCGAAAGGGAGGCAGTTGATTTGCTCATAAGAAGTACATCCGGCAAAATGAGGCAGATGTTAATCGTCGCTAATCCTAATAGTTATCAAGATCTGGTAGACACCGTATCCAGACTGGGGCAAACGGATATAGAAGAAAAGCCATCAGCCTCTTTCAAACCAAGAAGAGACTTTCCAAAGAAGAATGAATCAAAGGCAGTATACGCTGTCAAAACCAACAAAGCCAAAAAAAGTGAGAACATGGATTCTGATTCTTCCTACGAGGAGGCGAGACAAGTTGATAGCCAACCCACTCAGCCGGTTCCTCGCAGTAACCAAAACAGTCGTTACTCCAAACCTTTAGAAGAACGAAAGAATAAGAAGTACTCTTTCAAGAAGGAGAAGACAGCTAAGATATTCAAACAAGCCCTGGAAGATGGTATGGAATTGCCTCCAAGCAAACGCCCAAATCAGGCAGACAGGGTTGATCACCCTAACTATTGCCCATATCATAGGGTGATAAGTCATAAAATAGAAGACTGTTGGGTCTTTAAAAACCTAATAGAAAGAAGAATACAAGAGGGTCGCATGCAATTAGCGCCAAGTGCCATGCAGCAACCTGCCCCTCATGAACAAGTTAATGTTATCTCTCATGTTGAGGTAATTGAAGAAAAGAGGGTTGAAGATCCCGCGAATGATATATGGGAATTCTACCTCTCTAGGAAAACCAAAAAGTTGCTGAGACAGCTCCTGAAAGAGTCTCAAGTCAAATGGGATAGCAACCTAAACCCCACGGTGCCAAGGCCCCCAAAACGGGTCATCCATCGCAAGCCAAACAAGAACGGCAGCCAAAAAGGCAAGAAGTCACCCAATCCAATAGAGTTGCCTACACCTTCTGAAATCCAAAAGCACATACAAGCCTTAAAGGATCGTAAGCAAGGTACTCCGCTACTATCAAGCCTTAAAGGATCGTAAGCAAGGTACTCCGCTACTATTAACCCTCTTGGACTTCTTAACAGAAAATGTATTGGCCGTAATGTTGGGCCGCAAAACCGAGAAAGGGGAAACGAGTCAAACCCCTCAAGATAAAGAAACCAACGAGGATGGCCATGAAATGTGTAATGTGGTTGTCTATGGAGGAAACTCCTCAAATGACTCAGATGACGGTGAAGTCGTTTTTGTCAAAACTAAGAAACCTGGTTGCCAAGCAATACTTCGCTCGGGTATGAATATTCCTGAGCGCCAGCCATCACAAGAAGACGAGGTTGGAAAGTCAAAGGCCAAGGCAAAAGGGAAAGAACCCGCTGTACAAGATGAACCAGCACCCAGAAAATATATAGTTCAAGATTACAATACCCTCGCCCAGCTTAGAAAGATACCAGCTGCGGTAAGCGTGTTTGATATCTTAATGATGTCCGCTGAGGTAAGAGAAGTGCTCATTTACGCTCTTCAACACCCAGAAGAATTCCAAGCGCATTTTGCTGAAAAGAAGATGCAAGAAATATCATTGGTGGACAACAAAAACTCAACTATCACCTTCAATGACGATGATTTGCTCATAGGCACGTCTGATCACAATAGACCACTCTTTCTCACTGGTGAGTGTGATGGCCAAAAGGTAACCCGCATGCTAATCGATCCAGGCTCCTCCATTAATCTGATGCCTAAACGAACTTTAGACCGTCTCACTTTGAGCACAAAGTTCTGCGTCAAAGACAAAATTGCCACCCATGGCTTCAATCATAAAATATAGTAATTGATGGGGGCAGTCAGCCTGCCTTTCAAAATTGATAATACAAGAATGGATGAAATTTATGTCATCGATGCCAAAAAGACCTACGATGCCTTGATAGGTCACCTATGGCTACACAAGAACAATACCGTTCCCTCGACCTTGCACCAATGCCTAAAATATGTGAAGGATGGCGAGGTCAAGCAAATCGATGGAGAAATAAAACCATTTGAAGCGCATGAAATTGGGTTGAAAGATGCAAAATACTTCTTTGGTAAACCCGCCAAAAAAGATAAACATCCAAAGAGTCAACAGGTTATGAAACCTGTGCTGTACAGAACAGATACTGACTCCTCCTTAAAGGAAAGGATGCAGATGAAAGCAGAATCCTCTCATCCTACATAATCCCTTCAGAAGATGAAGAAGAACTGGGTCAATCCTCTCCGATGATTGAGCGAATACCCGAAGACCATTTCAAAGACCTCACACCAAGAGAGGTAAAACAAATTCAAGAACTGAAAATATCCATAATGCCGCCCAAGGAAAAGATCACTAAGACCAAAACCATCAAGTATGGCCCTATTATACTCTATCGGGTCTCTGATGGTAGAAACAACTCCTTCCTATTGAACAAGGATAAATGGCCTATGAGAGATAAATTCCTACATCGCAAGATAAGATGCTTCTCTCTCACCATGGTGTTCTGAGAGGTTAATCAGAATCCTCAAAACCATGAACCCAAATGTTAATAACTGGTTTTAGGGCAAAGCAATTTGAGAAAATGCTGACTCATCACGACACCATGATCATAGGTCCTGATGAAAATCAAGGAATACTCGAGGTCTCGGGTATGAAGAATCCAATGTCGGGTTCAACGATACCAAGTTCATCCCTGTATAAAATTATAGAAATATTGGGTCACCTACATGCGACCTAAACGAAATACAAAGAAAGGCTATCCATGCCAACTTAGAAATGGCCTTATGAAGTGATCACAAAAAGGGCGCAAGATGAGCTGTGAAAGAGGTGCTCCCCACCTAGATGGTCAAAACCAAGCCAACCTCTGGACGCTTCTCCAAAGGTGCATGAGATACAATCTCTTCAAAGTTTGTTCGGGCAAATAGAAGCCCTAAACATCTGCTCTGACCATAACCAAAGTAAACCAAGCAACGGCAGAAAGCAAGCAAAGGATTCGATTGCGATCGATGCCATAGATATTCTTTCGCAGTGCACAACCGGGAGAAAAATAGAACATGGAAATGATGAAAGATTCTTCGATTGTTATTATATGCCTCGCAAGCGCGATATTAAAACTGAAGAGAATGAAAGGAAATACAAAGAAGGAAGAAAAGAAGAAACAAGCCTTCAAGTCCAAAAAGAAGAAAGGCGGAAGCTCTAAATCAATGCCCTTGAAGAAGTCGCGTAATGATGCATTAATTGACTCTTATCAAACCGAAGCCCATGGTCAGGCTTTCTTCAAACAAAACCCATCAATCGGGTTTCTATCAAACCAGATCCAGCAATAAGGCTCCATTTACATCAAAGCCCATTATTAGGCTTTCTTCAAATCCAAACCTATGAATCGGGTTTTCTTCAAACTCACGCCTATGTTAGGCTCCCGTCAAACCGAAACCCATGGTTAGGTGTCTCGAAACCTATGCCCATAAGAGACTTTTCAAATTTAAACCCATCAATCGGGTTTCCATCACATTGAAGCTTATAGAGAGGCTCCTCAAAGACCCAAAAGAGGAACTTCCATTAAAATAAGGCGCATGATCGAGCCTTCTACCAAACCAGCACCTAAGTTGGGTTCCTATTAAAACCAAGGCCCATGGTTAGGCCTTTCACCCAAGCCAAAGCCCAATACAGGCTCACATCAAAACCAAGGTCCATGTTCAGGCCTCTTGTTCAAATCTGCACCCAACGCGGGCTTACATTAAAACCAAGGTCCATGGTTAGACCTTCCATTCAAATCAGCATCCAATACAGGCTTACGTGAAAACCAAGGCCCATAGTTAGGCCTTTCATCCAAGTCAGCGCCCAACACGGGCTCCCATCAAAACCAAGGCCCATGTTCTGGCCTCTCATTCAAATCCGCGCCCAAGATGGGATCGCATTAAAACCAAGGTCCATGTTTAGACCTTCCATGTAAATCAGCACCCAATACGGGCTTGTATCAAAACCAAGGTCTATGGCTAGACTTTCTACTCAAATTCGAAAGCACAAAGCCAAGAAGAGACATAAGTCAAACGAAATCTTCTCTTCAAATCCTGCCTTACGATCTCCACAGGTTTAAGATCTAGATTCCACAAATACCCTAAAGTCCCGATAAAACTTAATAAAACCCAAAATTCTAATATCCACAAATAAAACACTCCGAATAAAATTCCATAAATATCCAAAGTTCCAATAAAACCTAAACCTCAATATCCATAAATAAAATATCCCAATGATTATCCATAAGCGAAAACCTCTACGAATAAAAGGACCAAATCGCAGCATGAGTGAGATTGTCTCGAGCGAAAAGTGAGGTCCCCCAACTATCCACAAAATCCATAAAGGTCTCTCGCCACAAAATGGGTTTTGTTAAGTTTGTACCCTTAAACAATTAACACTGGCAAAGTTTGTCCAGCCAGTTCTGAATATGGACAAACAAGTTCTATATTTTGTACTTTGAACAAAATATGGGCTTTGGTGTTGTGCCCATTTGAAACAACTATCACTGGTTTTGTATTTCCTCCCAGTTTGAAAAAAGGAGAGACAAGGTTTCTTCATTGTCCTTTAAACAATGGAGTGCCTAATGATGATATCTCAAATAAAATCAAAAGATTAAAGAAAGTGGTCGTTTAGACTATTTAAATTCTGAAGGCACAAAATCCCTTTTAAAACAAAGTTTTCAAAAATAATGGTGTTCGCATTTCCTGCGATACCCTCGCCTAAGGATTGATGCCATATAGGCTATTCAAGAAGGCACGAGAGGAGTGAATAAGATGCCACCCTCAAACAGGTGCATGCATGCACCTAAATCCCACTACAGTATAAAAAGAGTGGAGAGATGTAAGGCCCACAAAGAAAGCCTCAAGCACAAAATGGGCTTTGTCAAGATTGTGCCCTTTAAAACAATTGTCACTGGTACGCTCGTCTAGCCAGTTATCTAAAGTGACGAGCAGGCTTTATATATTTGTGCCGAACAAAATAAGGCTTTGATGTTGTGCCTAGGCCACGTGAGCACTAAAACAATTATTATGGCCCAAAATGAGAGAAACCGAGAGCCCAAAGGCAATAACCCTAATCGGGTTCTCACCAAACCAATCCCCGCAGAAACAAGCCTCAAGTCAAGTCAACACCCATGAATGATATATCTACAAGTCAACGCCCCACGGGCCATAACCCAAACTAGAGTTTAAGAATAAGAACCCTTGACTCCAAAGACTAAGGCCCATAGTTTGGCAAGTAAACACCCCCAAGATCCCATGAATGACAAACAAATACCCTAAGACCTAAGTATAAATTCAGCATATAAACACCCCCAAGATCCCATGAATGACAAACAAATACCCTAAGACCCAAGTATAAATTCAGCATACCCTGTTGATATACGTCCCATGGGTGACAGCCGAACCCGAAACCAGAGGATACCTTTCAAACGCTAGAATGAAACCAATGACAAGCAAGCTAAACTTCACTCGCAAAAGAAGCGTCGCTTCGCTATGTCGCATCAACCTCATGGAGAAGCGTACAACATTTAACCTTAACGGGTTCCGTACGACCAATGAAGCCTCTGAGCAGAACGGGTTTTACACAAGTCATGCGTGCTGATGTTGTCCTTTAAACGAAGGCAGCGCACGTGAAAGTTCGACCTTAATGGGTCCCGTATGACCGGCATCACTCTTGAGTGGGACGGTCTTTACGGAATCATGCGTGCTGATGTTGTCCTTTAAACGAAGGTAGCGCGTGAAAATTCAACCTTAACGGGTTCCGTACGACCAATGAAGCCTCTGAGCAGAACGGGTTTTACACAAGTCATGCGTGCTGATGTTGTCCTTTAAACGAAGGCAGCGCACGTGAAAGTTCGACCTTAACGGGTCCCGTATGACCGGCATCACTCTTGAGTGGGACGGTCTTTACGGAATCATGCGTGCTGATGTTGTCCTTTAAACGAAGGCAGCGCGTGAAAATTCAACCTTAACGGGTTCCGTACGACCAATGAAGCCTCTGAGCAGAACGGGTTTTACACAAGTCATGCGTGCTGATGTTGTCCTTTAAACGAAGGCAGCGCACGTGAAAGTTCGACCTTAACGGGTCCCGTATGACCGGCATCACTCTTGAGTGGGACGGTCTTTACAGAATCATGCGTGCTGATGTTGTCCTTTAAACGAAGGCAGCGTGTGAAAATTCAACCTTAACGGGTTCCGTACGACCAATGAAGCCTCTGAGCAGAACGGGTTTTACACAAGTCATGCGTGCTGATGTTGTCCTTTAAACGAAGGCAGCGCACGTGAAAGTTCGACCTTAACGGGTCCCGTATGACCGAAGTAAAGTGGGACGGTTTTTACGAAGTCATACGTGCTGATGTTGTCCTTTGAACGAAGGCAGCGCGCGTGAAGGTTCGACCTTAACGGGTCCCGTATGACCGAAGTAAAGTGAGACGGTTTTTACGAAGTCATACGTGCTGATGTTGTCCTTTAAACGAAGGCAGCGCGCGTGAGTGTTCGACCTTAACGGGTCCCGTATGACCGAAGTAAAGTGGGACGGTTTTTACGAAGTCATACGTGCTGATGTTGTCCTTTAAACGAAGGCAGCGCGAATGAGGATTCGACCTTAACGGGTTCCGTATTACCAATGAAGCCTCTGAGCAGAACAGTTTTACATAGCCACACATGCCGGGGTATCCCTTTCGTGGGGATATTGTGTGTGGGGATCAGGCCTTAACGGGTCCCGTATGACCGTTGTCACCCCTAAGTGGGACGGTTTTTACGCAGTCATACATGCTGGGGTCGCCTCTTTTGTGTGGGCAGCATGGATGAAGATTCGACCTTAACGGGTTCCGTATGACCAATGAAGCCTCTGAGCAGAACGGTTTTACATAGTCACACATGTCGGGGTAGCCTTTTTTGTGGGGCTATTGTGTGTGAGAATCAGACCTTAACGGGTCCCGTATGACCGTTGTCACCCCTAAGTGGGACGGTTTTTTACGTAGTCATACATGCTGGGGTAGCCTCTTTTGTGTGGGCAGCATGAATGAATGTTCGGCCTTAACGGGTCTCCATATTGCCGGTAGCCTTTTTGTGGGAGCGGCGTATGAATCATGAGAATAGAAAACCGAACCCAAGCCAACTGAAGACGTTTGATCGCTTAGAACCCGATTGAATAGACGCAGAAGGCTTGAGGTACAACTTGAGTCCAATGAAGATGCCTTGTCGCTTAGAGCCCGACAGGGGAGATTCAGAAGATTCAGGATTAAGCCCTGACTCTACAAGTACATCTGGTCGCTTAGAGCCCGATTGGAGAAGACTTGAAAGGTTCAGGAGAAAAACCGAGTTAGGCAAGTTTATCCGATCGCTTAGAACCCGATTGGGGAAGACTTGAAGAACTCGTAGACAAAAAGAGAAAGAAGGAGAATAAGGGAGAAAACCGATTTAGACGAATCTATTTGATCGCTTAGAACCCGGTTAGAGAAGATTCGAATAAATCAACCAAAAAGATAAAAAGAGAATAAAGGAGAATGTCAAGTCAACAAGGCTATCCGATCGCTTAGAACCCGATTGGAGAAGATTTGAAAGGCTTGAGAAAAAACCGAATTATACGGGTTTATTTGATCGCTTAGAACCCGATTAAAGAAAGCTCGAAGAAGTCGGCCCAAAAAGAGAAAGAAGAAAAATAAAGAAAAGAATCGAGCCAATAAGTTTATTTGATCGCTTAGAACCCGATTGAAGAACACTTAGAAAGTTCGATTCCAAAAAGAAAAAGAGAAAAGAGAAAATCACAAAAAGAGACACATAAGGCACGACAACCAGGTAAAGCGTAGCCACCGCAAAAACACCCTGGGGGCAGTCAAGAACCCCTCCGGTCCTGTGATTAAGCACGCATGCTACAACCTGATCTGACTCTGCATGGAAAATAAGGAGTCAAAAGGAGAACACATCAAATTCATTGGGCAATGAAAGTTGTGAGTACTACTTTGTCCTTTGTTCTCTTTACAATTTCTCAGTTTATTTCTAAAGCAATAGAAAAATTGAATCTGAGAAAATAAAGCAAAGCAACCCGCAAATGGAAAATTATGAAAGTTGTTTGCAAAAAATGAAGTTTGAAAGAAAATTTGGACAAACTTTAAAAAAATTTCCAAGAACATTTTCTGATATTTTGAATAATTTTGGCTAATCCCATATTAAATGAAAGAAGTCCCTCGTATAAATAGCTTACTTGATAGGTTTTGTATAAACTCCTTAAGATTAAAGGTGTTGGGATATATCTTTCTTTTTATAAATTGATCCCGGAAAAATAATTCAATTTCATATAAAAAAAGAAGAAGACACAAACGCATAAAAAAAAAGAAGTGAAGAAAAGGAAAAGAAAAATTGTGAGGAAGAAATAAAAAAAAAGAGAGAGAGAAAGATAACAATGAAAAGTAAAAAAAATGGGAACTATTTTTCTCGACACACTACTCCGCTGATTTAGACCTGATAAAGTTCATGGGTGCATTCGTGACGCATCACCCCATGTTTGTATCCGTGCAATGGAAAGGTTTTAAGTCATGAGTATGCATAGCACCCTATTCTACGTGGTAATACTAGGATGAGTAGGGAAGAGTCTTATTATGTTTATTCCAGCAAATAAAATTGAACAACTTTCCGAGCATTGATATATAAAGAAAGGGATAAATTTTGACACCTTTAATCCAAGAAAATTTACAAAACATATTGATTAAGCATTTTATTCGAGGGATATTGAGTAAGATACTTTGTGGGATGAACATAAATTTTCCAAGGTATAACCTAGATGTTCTTCCAAAATTTATAAATTATGCCCAAAATTTCATGTTAAATTTCATTTCTGTGAACATCTTTAACAAATTTCTTATGCGAATTTGCTTAAAGACAAGATAAAAAAAAAATTTCAAACATAACAAATATGATAAATGCAAAATGAATATCCAACAAAAATAAAGTACTTTAAGATTTGGATACTGCCGAGGTTTGGAATGTTTTGATTTCAGGATCCACGACCTCGTCAATGGATAAGAAGGAATCCAAACTGAACGTAAAAGCGAAGAAAGGTGCAAGCTCCCACCTCCCCATGGAAAAATGCAAAGGCCGTCATAGGCTTGTGTCGGGTGAAAAGAACACCTGCACGATCAATCAAACAATGAAGAAGCGTGGTCCGAAACGACCTTAAACTACAACCATGGTCCGAAAAGACATTAAACTACCCCAATGGTCCGAAACGACTTTAAACTATCCCCATGGTCCGAAATGACCTTAAACTACACCAATGGTCCGAAAAGACCTTAAACTACACCAATGGTCTAAGAAGACCTTAAACCACATCAATGGTCTAAGAAGACCTTAAACCACATCAACCAAAACCAAATCCTAACCTGATATGCCAAGAAGACCCCGAGATACAGCTAAAACCAACCCTGGTTAGCCAAAGACCCGCTTCCGAGCTCAATGCCCAATGTGGAGTTCTAATACCTGAGATTCAGACAAGAAAGGCAACTCAGAAAGAATTCCACAAAGTTCGAGAAGAACACTGGGGGCACCTGGCTAAGCTGTTCAATCCTAAGGTCTTCACACCTCACCCAGGTGGGGGGCATTTGTTTGACCCTAAAAAGTCGCTATTTAAAATCTAGCATAACAAATGGCAAGTTTCGGGCAACTAAAATGCCAAGAGTACATCTTAGCTTTTCAAAGCAGATTGGTGCAGCATACTAAAATTCATGGTAGCATTCTACGTATAAAGTCATGAATTTCAATGTGTGACTTGATCAGAATCACCAAGGATTTAGTTTCTTATGAATGAAACAAGGACTGGATAGTATACCGTGTGCAAATTCTGGTTATACTTAGCAAATTCATGCTAAAACAGTCACTGGGTACAAATTGGTGCCATCAAACAAGTATTAGTGATACCAGGGCCCACATGTCAATGACTTAGACCCTTTTTTCGCTGAACCGCTGACTTGGATGGACCTAAAGCATGGAAAATCTATGGTGTGGACCGAGTCAGCAGCTATACGGTTCATAGTGAACCGAGGCTATATACCCGCAACCATATGTCGCTGGAATTAAAAGTCGGGCGTTCCGACCCCTTCGACCGAAATGGGCTGGGTGTTCATACACCGTAGTGTGTCTCATGCACGGCTCACTAAGGACCGAGCCCAAAAGAAGGAAACATGAAAAGCTTAAAACATGATTGGCCGAGCAAAGGAGAGGCTGACAGTGGGCCCCGTTGGTCAGCTCTTTCTTCTCCATGCTCTTACCCGAATTCAACAAGGATTTTTGGATTTTTAAATCGGGCTTAAAAGTTGAGGCTTTTTATGAGCCATTACCTGAGGTTATGGAGAAACTTCTACTCATTCCCTATTGACCGAAGCTACGTTGTGAGCACCTTTAGCAAGGTCTAATTCGGGGCCGAGCAAGAATGGGATGGAAGTGCGAAATGGATAGCAGGGCTTAATTAAAACTCCAAGGCTATGCGAGAGTGCACCTGATGACCACACGACGGCCATACAAGCCTCAATTTGAAGGAAAAGGAATTAATTTCATGCGCACCATGAACCCGATTTGGGTCAGAACCGAGTTACGTCGGAGGTACACTCTCAACCGTCTAAATGGTACAGTGAACCTTGGCACATGTTATGCGAGTAGTGTGGATGCTATCTGTTAATCTAGTATACTCAAAGATGCTCTAATCAAGGAGAAAGCACTATAAGTCGGTATACCGCCGGTACAACACACCACGTGCCCTATAGCTGTCAATAGGCTCCCTGGTCCCCAGGACACGTGCCACAACATATTTGGATGATGACAAAAGAGAAGAATCTGCTCCAGAGGTGCAGGGGCACGTAAATTAAATGTTGCCATATATGGCCGGTTAATCAATGGCTATTGAGTGGTGTGGTCTATTTAATATCGATCCAAAGGTTGAGATTACCCCTGAGGAGGATCAATAACATGTTAAAACCTCATTGGATGATCCTTGCCATGTATGCACACAAGGAAGCCGAAATCAATCAAGACCATGCATCAAACAGCTGAGGTGCATGATGAAAGCCACCTCAGCAAAACCCTAAACCCTAGACCCTTGCTGCCTTATATAAGGCACCCCAAATGAAGGAAAATGGCAGCTCAAAAAATATCCCAGATAGATCTTCTTCTCCAGAAAACCCTTGTGTGAGAATTAAACCAAAGAGAAACCTTCATTTTCAAAGAGACTTAGGTTTAGAGCTTCAAGATTTCAAGTTTTTAGAAAGGTAATTAATACCTGAAGAAAATGTAAGCTCAAGAGGAGCCATGCTCTGTATATATGTCATTTTAATCGAAATAAAGAGTTTTTTTGTTTGATGATTTTCTTGTTTGTTATTTGTTTGATCTTATTCTCATCTTCTATTTCCTTTTTTCTCAAAACCATGGATGTGAGGGTTATATAATTTCTAGTTCATCTTAGGATGAGGAAAAACAAAAGAAATATATAGCTTGATGATCAATAAAAATGTTTCATTTCTCCTTTTGCATCTTCTTTCCTTTTAAAGAAATATATATAAATGTACACAATAAAAATGTGTTATTTGCATCTTTCTTATTGGTGATCTTATAAAAAAAAATATATATATAAAAAATGTCGAAATTTATCATTTTTTTTCTTTACTTTTACTTTCTACCTCCTCTTTCCCTTTATTTCTTTCTTTTTCTTTTTGTTTCCCTTTTCTTTATTTTATATTGCAAGGGAAAATAATAAAACACATAATCACATAAATATAAATAATAAAAGTGACATTTTCATATTCTAAGAAATATAAAAGGGAGAGATATCAAAGTTGATGTTTAGCTACATCCTTTGAATATTAATTTCTTATATAATTCTTTTAATATGAAAATTAAATTAAAAGTGCATAACAAAATGAAATTTAAATTAATTGACATGATGGGATTGATGTTTAACTACATCTCCCTAATTGTGACATTTTGAACTTTTTAAAAGGACTTCAATGCATAAAAGAGGAATAAAATGAGTAATATGTGAAGAATTGATGTTTCACTACATCTTTTTCCATGTTATGAATTTTATTACTTTTCAAAGGACCTAGATGCATGATTACTAGAAGGAGAGGGCAAATGAGAAGAGGGTAATTCCAATCCCCATGACATGATGCTCAAGGACCCTTTTACATGAATATGCAAATGACCAAGGACCTATATGCATAAATTTTATTGTTAGCAAATGACATATGTGATGCTAGCACCCCTTTTATTTCTTCCTTGATGCAATCTTTCATTCACAGCATTTTAGGACAAAATACCATAATCAATGAAATAGCACAAGCACAGAAAATTGCCCAAATGACCTGTTGGTACAAATCAGCCAGTGCAGGCTGATCAAAAAACCAAATTAAAAATCTGTTTGAATAGGAAGATAGAGGACACAAAAACGATCAATTTAGAATCAAATTTTACATCTTTCTGATTTTTCTACTATTTTCTAGCCATTTTCAAAGTTGGATGTCAGAAAATGAGAAAACTGCAGCATGTACATTTGCATTTACACCCCCTTGTTTTCTGCTCCTTTTAAAAATGGAAATAAAAGATATAAAATTCCCAAACTTCATACATGTATTCCCAAGATGTTGTGCTACAAGAGTAACATGAAATCATGCATATCATTTGATGAAATTTATAAGAAATAGGATGAAAGTGATATGAGTTTCATGCTTAACCCAAACCCGAAATCCAATGACCTAAATAATACCCAATGACCACCCCTCTGAGCATTGATACACTGCTAACCTCTCTCAAATGTGCCAAAACTATCATGCTCACTCGAGATATGCTACTGAAGCTGAATACCAGGTGTTGGTACCAGAACCGGTACCGAACCGTGAGATCAAGTCAGAAGGGTCACCAAACCTCTATGAAAAATGAAATTGATCTTGTACAAAGCTCCCTCATACTCAAAAGACGCTAAAGGAACAGTTAATTGGAGAAGAATGCGCCTGAAACCATGAAATTCAACAAAAAAACCTTGATCGGTACCGAAGGTTCTAACCCAGCCGTGCCGCTACCTCCGGTGATCAACCACTGCCGACAACGCGCCCAATGGAACCGCAAGCCCAAGGCGATCTCAGTGGTGTTCCCCGTTAGCCTCGCCGTGGCCGGGAACTTCGTCGGAGCGACCACCGAATCAAACCCCTAATCGGGTCTCAAACCCGATTCTTATCACATCTGCACGATTCTTGAAGCAAATAAGATCTGTTGGATCTTGGCGCCAAGAAAATGTTCAAACCAAAATCCGAATCTTTATATAAGAGAAGGATCCGAAAGCTTAGCATTAAAATCCAATAGGCCGGGGACCCACTGTCAGAGGGGCCCATATGTCAGATTAAATAAAAGTCTCCTGGAACGAATCTTAAAGCCTCAACACACATCTCGAAGCATTTAATTGCCTAATCCTGAAGCCCGGATTGAATCCCCAATCTCAAGAACCTCAATGCACATATTGAAGGCCCAAACACCAATCTCAAAGCCCAATTACAATCTCTAAGTCTAGAAAATAATAAAAAGAAAGATTTTTACAAAGAGGCCCTTCCGACAAGAACTTCTTCACAAAGTAGTCCCTGATTATTTGCAAATAAGCCCCTGGATGTCTAAAACTTCTCCAAATGAGTCCCTGGAAGCCCAGTTTCCAGTACAAACCTTGCTAAAAACCCGAATCACAATTCTCAGCCCTTCCAGCTTTACAAATAGGTCCCTGGAAAGTTTTAAACCTCACAAATAAGCCCTTTCCAGTCCTTTTTGGCCATAACTTCTTCATTTCAAATCCAAATCAACTCAAATCAACTCCAAATGAACCCAAATCAAATCCTTCATGTCCCCAAATCAAAATCAATCATAACCAAACATCATACAACCTAAAAATGACCAAAATGCCCTTTTCTCCATTTTTCTCACATTTAAATCATTTCTCTTAAAAATAAAATATAAATAAAGCACAAGTATATCTTTAAAGCAAATATGTTTCTAAAAAAATAAATAAAAGAGTATAGTAAATATATTTTAATAATATTCATTGCATCTCATGCGTACATATTAATTAAATACCCAAAACAAGGAAAGTCAAACGAAAATAGAAAGATTAATTACATGAGTCCTCCCCTTTTAGCCCCTTTATTCAATTCACAATAAATAGGCTTCAAATCCTGGAATGAACGAGGTATTCAGTATGGCTTGGAAGGGTCATCTGATGTAATTAACAGCGGGGGCTTGCGCCCGCTGGGAGTTAAACGTCCCCACAATCATTAAACTCTCTCGATGGACCGACTATGAATCGTAGGTCTGTCGAGGGTGAACCGGAAGGAATAGCAGAAAGAAAGAAACGAATGTTTCAAGTTCGATGTTCTTTAACCAACCGAGAGCATTGAACCACGGAACATTTAAATACATATGCACACACCTTCCATACCAGCTGTGCAACTTTCTGCGCCCTACACACCCGGATTGAAATTTGGTTGGTTGCCGATAATCCTTGGCAGCCTGATTGCTCCCCTCACATCGCCAGATCTTGGCACATTGAATTCCCGCAAGGTCCTCGGGACGAAGTCAGCCATGTCATCATCAGAGTCGTGGACACCATGTGGGTCATCTTCTTTATCTTCTCCGTGTTGGCCCATATCTCCTCTGCTCTAGTGGTCGGAGTATACGGACCGTGTGTCAGCTGCACGGTCCGTGTGCAGAGGTGGTTGTGCAAGAACAGCTGGTCCTTTGCTCCTTAGATTGTAGTGTGGTTCCAGCTTGCTCCTGTGATAAGAGAAAAAAGAAAAATAAAAAGATACAAGTTAAAATCTAGAATTTAACAAAAATAAGCAAAATCCAAAAAATTTCAATGCCGTCCCCGGCAACGGTGCCAAAAACTTGTTCACACGGAAGCGTATGCACAAAGTTTCAGTATAGCAAGCTATACCTTTTAACCTTGGTACACCTTTCGAGTCGGATTGCAAGTGTACAACCCTATCGAGCAATATGTTCAGGTATCGATCCACAGGACGGTTTAAATATTTAAAAGACTCTACTTAGATTTATAAAAGTTCTAGAAGTTCTGCAAAAGGTTGGTTTTGGTTGTTTAAATTCCTAAACAGATTAATGAAAAGATTTAAAAACAGTAAAGTGTTTTTTAAGATGAATAAAAAGGGGTTTCCAGGGTTATGACTTCTCAGTTCTGTCTCGAGTAGAGTATTGAAAAGGGTCCGGGTCGGGTCGGTCCGGTCCAAACCCGACCGGTCCCCGGGTTGACTCGGGCACGGGTTAGCCCGGGTCAACGGGTTGAGTCGGGTAGGGGGGGTCGGGTTGGGGTCTGAGTTGGCCGACCCTTACCCGGCCTAAACCCGGCGGGTTAGGTCGGGTCGGGGGTCGGTCCGGTCCGGGTAGGTCCGGTTCGGTTTTTTTTTTTTTTTTTTTCTTTTTCTTTTTCTGTTTTTTTTTTCTGTTTCCAGAGAGGCAGAGACGTTTTCTGTTTTTTTTTTCAGTTTTTTTTCTTTTTTTTATTTGAATTCAATATATTTTTGTTTAAAAAAATTTGAATTTTTTTGGGGAGGTCGGGTTGGCCGGGTTGGGACGGGTCCCGCCGGGTTTGGGGGGGTTAGGTCGGGTTAGGGTCGGGTTTTGGGCGGGTTAAGGTCGGGTTAGGTCGGGTTAACCCGGGTTAGAGTCGGGTTAACCCGGGTTAGGTCGGGTTAACCCGGGTTAGGCCGGTTTTGGTTCGGGTTTAGGGTCGGGTTCGGGCGGGGCGGGTCGGATTTTGGTCGGTCCGGGTAGGCGGGTTGAAACGGTGGGGGTATAGTCGGGTTTCGCCCAGAAAACCGCATCCGACCCGTTTCAAACCCGACCCAACCCTTTAGGACGGTTCGGGTCGGATTCAAGGTCGGGTCCGGGTCGGTCCGGGTCCGGGTCCCGGGTTTGGTCGGTCCGGGTCGACCCGGTCGGGTATAATCAATACACTAGTCTCGAGGTACCCGGTCCGTGTAGTGTCCTACACGGGCCGTGTCCAGTGTACACAGGTCGGGTACTGTCGTACACGGTCCGTGTGGTCCCCGAGTGAATGCAGCAGTTATTGTTTCTTTGTGTTGTTCCTTTGTGTTGTTCCTTTGTGTAGGGTTTTACTGACCAGACCTAATGTTCCTCAACCTCAACTGTCGTTTGTTAGTTCGTTAACTTGGTATGGAATTGCAATTTCTGCCCTCTTAGGGTTCTAAACCTCAACTCTCGTCTATTGGTCCGAATTACCTAGTTGCTTGTTTGGTATACTAAAGGTAACCTTTATCCGTCGATATGAGGAAATGTT
Source organism: Carex littledalei (assembly GCA_011114355.1). Classification (NCBI taxonomy): domain Eukaryota; kingdom Viridiplantae; phylum Streptophyta; class Magnoliopsida; order Poales; family Cyperaceae; genus Carex; species Carex littledalei. The sequence continues at coordinate 2,038,999 of CM022082.1, forward strand.
CACCTCTCGGCTACTAATTGGTCTCACCTCTCGGTTCACAAACCTACCTCATATACTTAGTTTGGTTGAGAGATTATAAGGGCCAAAGTACCTTCTAGACGTGGCCATGCATCTAGTGGTAAACCAATAAAAAATCAAACAACTTAGACTAAGCAATTAAAATACTACACAAGCAAGCAAACACAAATTTCAACACAAATTCCAATAACTAGCATATAAAACAAAACATTCGACTACATCGTAACCCTAGAAACTAAAGGATCTACTCAAACATAGTTCTAAAACATATAAAAGAGATGATAAAGATAGTGCTCATGGTAAAACTCGAAGTAGTGAGAAGATCCGTCGCCAATCTCTCGATCTTCACCTCTCTTCTTCTTCTCCAAGCCAAGCGTCAAGCACAAACCCTAGGTATCCCTTCTCAGATCCAGAATGAGCCCTTTGTTGGATAGAGAGGCCCCCTTTAATGCCAATTCACGACCTTCCCCCAATTGGCCTCTATTTCCAAAAATCAATTATGTTTCCGGAAATGCTTTACACGGTCCGTATGCAAGGGTGCACGGACCTTGTTTCAAGCTTGCACGGACCGTATGCAATGGTGCACGGACCGTGTGCCTGTGTCTCTGGCTCATATTGTAGATCTTCTCGCAAGCTTTCCGAAAAGTGGTCATACACTCAAAACGGAGTTACGAGTCAAAATATATGACTGTTTTAAGTTCAGGTGCAGAAATTTCAGCATCATATACAGGTTTGTGTCCTGGTCGTCTGTGGTCAATTTGTGGTCGGGCAGAGGGTGTACGGACCGCATGTAGATGGTGCACGGTCCGTGTATAAACCTTCAGAATCCATATTCTTCCTCTATTTGGCCTGTTTCCTGCAAAATAAAAAATAAAAACGCAGCAGTACCACATCATACATATATTCAATGAAATAGATACGACTTTAGAGTTTTAGGCACAGGTTTTCATACAAAGTACGGTCAGAATATGGACAAAATAGCGAGACATCAGCTCTCTTAACTCGTTCTACACGGACTTTTGTTAAATATCCGTGTAGAATTGTCTTTTTTTTTTTGGTTTTTTTTGTTTCTGGGCTAGCCTCCAGTTTAATTTGCTAGCCAATTTTCCTACAAAATTCATATACACCAGATTCTGTTTTGCTAGCCAGTTTTCCAGATAATTTTACATCCAGTTTTGCTTGCTAAATTCATATACACTAAATTGTACAAAATTATACAAATCCATGTTGAGCATTACAAAATTCTAATCGAAACCACCTTGCCCACATACATCTTAGATCGTCGATCTGCTCCTTGGTGTAATGATCTTGCTTTGATCCTTGCTACAATTATAATTTGGTATTAGTTAGTAACAAGAAAAGGTAGATGCAAGACAGTCGCAAATATCAATTGCTATTAATGAAATGAGAATTATAAGTAAGCATAATATGAAAATATCAATTGCTATTATATAGGCACAATTAATATGAATTACATACCGCATTTGGAAATTGGAATTGCATTCTTTCGACAAAGTCAAACATGAAAATCATCATGTAATACCCGCATTCCCAAGTCTCCAACTGTTGCGGGCACTACAATTTACATTTAGCGGCCTATGTTAGAATGACAATAATTTTTTGAACAAAATATGAAATTATAGATTGTGTTGTGCTCACCAGCCACCACCTCCAATTCAACTTATTTTTGAATTGCTTCTCCGTGTTTTGCAATCCTCCATCTTTAATGTATTGCGCAAAAGCCCTTACAAAATGGAGTGACTCTAATTAGCAATTCCACAGTTTGTTATAATTGGGAAAAAATCAAACCAAGTGAATTATTATTGCTTACTTTTTTACATAAGAGAAGATATCTTTGCACTTTTCAATTGGGACCTTTTCTTTGGGCTTTGCAGAATCCACGACGAAAATCACATTCTTGGTTGGCACAAGGATGAGCAAACACCAGTGTTGGGTGTGGAAGGAGAAGAATTATAGGATCTTAGCATACAATAGTGACACAAGTGTTTGCTTGACTTGATGGTGTGATTTCAATTATTTATATTTCACTTAAGGTTAGAAGTAACCTCTGGTGGTATGGCACGAGAATAAATCTCTTCTTCTCCGCATTGGCACGGTGCATCGCGTCACACAGGTACTGGATAGACTCCTTCGGAGCATGTTTCAGATTCGTTGCATTAAGTCTACCGGGGTCCACAAAAGCACACAAGTTCTTCTTTCTGACCATCTCACCACAGTTTCGGACTAGCTTCCTGAAAAATTATCATATTACATTAGAATATATACTTCAGTGCTATACACATGATATAAATAATTTTTGGTCACTAACATGAGGAAAATGGTGATGTGCGCCACATCGAGCCATTTATCGGATGACGAGGCATGTAGCAAGTCCTTGAAGTCTTCGAACGACAACACAATAGTCGAGCCATCGTGTAGAAACATCCCCGGAGGGACAGTGATGAAGAACTCCGTCATGCCCTCGGGTGCCACCGTCAAGCGGTCGTGGAGATCTCGCAAATCACCGGGCAGGCGGTTGTATTCTTCTTCGGTGAGCAGACGACGGTCAGGTCCTTCTGGTTGGGCATGATGGTCAGATCCTTTTTCTTCGTCCCTCCGTACCGGTGACATCAATCTCCTCCGTGCGACTACCATCATCTCCTCGTGTCTGTATCAATTTTTTTACCTTTTTCAAGTATTTCAAAAAGATGCTTTGAATGTAACAAAAGAACTTGATTATTTAGAGATTACCTGATCCAAAATAATCTGACTCTTAGGCCATTGGACAAATGACTTCCAGGCTTCATCGAGCACCAGTATATCTTTGGTAGGGACAGGAAGAGGTATGCGCGCCCATTCTTGCAAGACTGAGTCAACCTGTACGCATATATGGTTGGGCCTTAGCGGAGCAGTGTGTACACTTGCAGCTCCTGGATGTACAATACCCTTAGCAACGGTCAGAGGAATAATACCATGCCACAGAACGAGGTCGCATGCTGTAGCGTCCTGTAATTTCGTGCAAGTAGTTATTTTTAAAATGAAATATTGTCCAACAAGGTTATGAACAAGTAGTAATTGCCTTTAGATTACGAACAAGTAGTGATTACCTTTAGATTATCCAAATCGTCTACGAATGTCCCGGATTCTTGACTACTACACCGAATTCCCGGCGAAATGGGAGGTGCTTGCTCGGATGGCTGCGTAAGAGATGTAATTTGGGCATGCAATCTTGATTCCATCTCAGCCAGCTTTGCGTCGTACTCCATGTTCACCTCCTTGCGTATCTGCACAACTATCTCGTCTTTGTTAACTTTCGCATGAGATTTCCTTCGAGGTTTTGGTCCATCAAATACCTCCTTCCAGCCCCTACACCCCTTACTCGACCAGGGTGTTCTGGATTCCCGAGCGCTATTGCCAAGGAATCATCTTACCTTTCGACCGTCCGGGCACCGGAATTGACCTCCTCCTCCACCTCCAACTGTTAATAGAAAAATTAGTTATAACAAAAGAATTAGTGATGTACACAAAGTTTTTAACACGCTTGAATTACACAAAGTTTTAACGAAAGACTCTTACCATTTTCTGAGCCACGGGGCGGGCTTTTTGATGTAGTACTATCTTCCCGTCAGCGGTTAACTCGGACCTTGCCATCGTCCAATCTTGGCCCCTAGGATTTTTTATCCTAACCACGGATGAGTTAGAATCTTTGTTCATCTCCAGTATTTTTGCCCATTCTTTCGACTTACCTTCGTAACCACCTGACCCCAACTTGTGCGGATACTTGTTCATGGCAACGATCCTCCTGCCCTCGTCCCTTTTTTTCTTCACACATTAAAGTAAGTCAATTAGCTTTAGGAACATAATTCAAATCAAGAAAGAAAAAAAAGTAATTTTGCTAAATTTACATACCCTGAACTCCTTGTTTGTGTTTTTCTATAGCTTAATTATGAACCCTAATACACCTAATTTGATTGCAAGCATACAATCTTACCAAGTAGTATTTCGGGTGTCGAATCCACAGGGACAACTCGTAAAGTACTGGTTCTCACCAATTCATTAAGCTAGACAGACAAAGCTTGAGTTGGTTTCTAAATCTAATTAAATCGAAAGAAACAAATAATAAATGTCTTGGGTCTGATTCAAGTGTTGGAGTTCCAGGGGCTTCGGCATTCCTATCCACTAGGGTCTCAATATACTCGATTCGTGTTCCTAAAGCATGCGTGGGTGTTCTGTCTAAAGTGATAATAGCGTGCACTTCACGGTTAAGTACCTCGTGGGCTAATATCGTACTTTTTAGGTTACCTTGGACTTCTCGGTTAAGTACTTCGTCCTAATAACCTATTCTTTACTCTTTTTGTTCGGGGAGTTAACGCAAGTGATTTTTAGTCATTGAATAAATCCTTAAATCCATGTATTGGAGGAGTAAGGTTAAACCACACAATCCATGCATAAATCAAGTATTAAAAGAGTAAATCACTAATAGTCAATAAAAACCACAAATCGAGTAAGATAGAATGCACCTAGTTTCGAGTTTTACATGCCATCGCCCCTAGAGAGGAGATTAGCCTCTCATAAGGGCGTGAATAGTTACAAATGGGATAAACAGTTTGTTACCAAAGTCTAGAGAAAGGAAAATAGAGTAGAGAATGCAAATCCAAACACAAATCTCTTCTCCCTTGAGTTTCTCCTTCTCTAAATCGCCCTAGATCTGGAACCCTAGCTCTTGAGGTCGTTCCCAGCTGCAAAGGAAGTGTAAAAAGTGAACTCCCCTCATTGGGGGAGGAGGTTCGGGCTATAAGCTTGATTCTGGGCCTGTAGCAGCCCAAAATTCGGAAGCAGTGAAGAATTTGCGGGTCGCAATTAATGATAATTGCGGGTCGCAATAATGGTGCAAAATTGTGGCAGTGAGCTGTCTTGTAGAAGTTCTGTTATTGCGGGCTGCAATAATGGTAATTGCGGCCCGCAATTTTCCTCTGATTCTTGCCTCTACGTGCTGTCTAGATTTCGATCGTGTCCGGACTTGCTCCAAATTCTTCCCATCTACTTCTAGTACCTGAAAATACATGAAAACATAGCAGTATCTCGAACTTGGTGCAATATCTAGACTAAATGACTTTAAACCAATAAAAAGGGGATAGATTTAGAGACCAAATCCTACCAAACAATATATAAAATTTAGGCTTATCACTCCTCCATGCTCTTTAAAGCTTGATACTCCTCCCACACCTCTTGGCTCAGCCAAAGATAGTATTTTACCGGGTTTCTCCCTTTATCCATGAACTCTATATTCAATGTGCTTTTGAATTGCTTCCAACCTTCATTCATTATCCTCAAAGTCTTTTTCTTTGGGATGTCATCCGTGATGTTCCACTGAGCCTGATTGGCATCTAAATTACCGCATTTAAGTTCATGTACAATAAAAAAAAACCCGAATAGTTAGGTACTTCACCTTCACAATGTTCCACCAGTCGTCCTTATCGTCTTTCGATATCTTATCCCATCTCTCTACCAAGATGTCTGCCTTTTGCTTCGCCAAATTGCTCACCCAATTTGAGTACGGCATTCGGTTTTTACCCTTCGCACGCCCGTCTTTAGTGAACTCGATTTCCACTTGCTGCTTCTCGGACGTGGATGTGCACATTGTCGGACCTCTTTTCCTTCTTGCTGAACATGATTGGGCAGCAGCTTGGTGCTCATCTTCTGCCATCATATCTACGTGCTCACCCTCAAATGACATGGTTCTATAAAAACCATTGGCATATATTTGGGATTGTTGGAAACTAAAGGAGGTCGGTCACTAGAGGCCTCTTTCTCAACTCGGAAGATTTGAGTTCTAAGTATGCCTACCGACAAGTTGGAGTTTCTTAATAAAAAGATGAAAGAAAGAGGCTGTGGACTCACCAATACCTATGCCATAACGAAAAACAACAAGTTGCACAGTCAAAACCCAAAACAGGTACTGGTACTGTTGCACAGTCAAACAACAAGCAAGCCGAGGGTAATAACACATTCGCAACAAGCAACAAGCCGAGAGAAATAACACAGAGGCCGAGAGAAATAACACAGTCGCAACAAGCAACAAGCAAGCAATTAAAAATGGATTTTAGTATTTACCCGAGAGATAGAGGGAAATCGCAACGAGGGTACTCGGCCTTCTCAGTCCTGCCTCGGTCCGACGATCTCGATACCGGCCGAGAGATAGAGGGAAATCACAACAAGGGTACTCGGCCTTCTCAGTCCTGCATTGTCTTAATTTTTTTTTCAAATAGAGAGAGAAATAGAGAGGTGAAAGAGGGCAAAGAGGGCAAAGAAGGACTCGAAGCGGCGCAGCTAGAGTTATAAAAAATTTAGAAGAGAAGGTGGGTAAAATGTATTGTAACCCTCTTTCTATACGGATATTCACTTAACATCCATGTGGAAAGCCCTTTATACACGGACTTTTAATTTAAAATCCGTGTAGAAAGGAAGGAAAGCTACACAGACTTTTAGTTAAAAGTCCGTGTAGAAAGACCATTTATACACGGACTGTTACTTTAATATCCGTGTGTGATTACCCTTTATACACGGACTTTTAGTTAACAATCCGTGTAGCTCTCCTTCCCTAAACCCTAAACCCTTTATACACGAACTTTGACTTTAATATCCATGTACGATACTATTCCAACACGTATTGTTAACTAAAAGGCCGTGTAGAAAGTAATTAAAAATATTAAGTGGTTTTACTTGTTATTTTTTATATTATTTAAACTGATAATAAATTATTATATGTATTATTTGAACTAATATTTGAGATTTGACCTAGAAATGTTTGAAATAGAAATATTTTTTATTAATATTTAATATTTGAACTAATATTTAAAACCAAATACTAATACTTGTCTGTCCTCAATTGATTTCCAAGTTTGATAAATTTTAAGACCTATCTTTGTTTCACTTATTTACATGTTCTTCATCATAAAATCAAATTTGGAAAGTGTAATGTTAAAAAATGTGAATAGTACAAAAGAAATTAAATAAAATAGAGTTCAAGAGAATAAAAATTAAAAATACTTCATATATTAATAACATAGGGATAGTTACTGGATACATCACTTAATATAGTAACAAAAACATAAAATAGATAACAAACATAAGTCTCCATCCCTAATTAAAAAACTATTCATGTCTCACTAATTGCCTTACCTTTTTCTCTTTTGAGAGAAGTATCTGATTCGCTTGCCTCCATTCTTGTTTATATTTTCCCATACTCTCTTGCTTCTTCTCAACCTTAACCAAACTTTCGGATCATCAATAGGACCTTTTGGACTGAAAGGTTCATCAGAATCCGAATCAGATTTATCATATGTTGAAGAGACTTCAATCACGGATGGCTGGGGTACATATCGCCACTCAATTATGAGAGGCTGTACTGTCTTAACTTCGGGCTTCATCTCACGGGATTAGGATTTTTTGGAGGATTGGGATTTCTTGCAGGATTAGGATTTTCCATATCAGGTTTACTAAATTATTTTCCTTTTCTATTATTTCTTTTGATCAGAATTACTTGATCAAAATGGCGCTGGAAGGAGAATGCCTTTTATACCAAAACCCTACACTTTTCTACACATATTTTTACTTAACAATCCTTGTAGCTCTCCTTCCCTAAATTCCCTAAACCCTAAACCCTTTATACACGGACTTTTACTTTAATATCCGTGTGTGATTACCCTTTCTACACGGACTTTTAGTTAAAAGACCGTGTAGCTCGCCTTCCTTTCTACACGGATTTTAGTTAATAATCTGTGCACGATACTATTCCAACACGTATTATTAACTAAAAGGCTGTGTGTGAAATAATTAAAAATATTAAGTGGTTTAACTTGTTATTTTATATATTATTTAAACTGATAATAAATTACTATATGTAATAGTTAAACTGATAATAAATTATTATACATATTATTTGAATTAATATTTGATATTTGAACTCGAAATGTTTGAAATAGAAATATTTTTTTACTGAAATTTAATATTTGAACTAATATTTAAATCCTAATAGAAATATTTTAACTAGAAATATTATTTTACTAATATTTAATATTTGAACTAATATGTAAAAACTAATACTAATTTTTGAAATAGAAATATTTTAACTAGAAATATTTTAATATTATTATTAATATTATTATTTAAAATTTATTTCTAAACAAGATAATTAAATTTATTATTTCCTTTTTCTCTTTTTTTTCACTAATTTCACATTACATTCGGCCCATATTCCTTCATTGTGGTCGGATCGCATGTAGTTTGCTTCGTCTTGTTCTTCAATTGTTGCTACCTCAGTTCGCACGTCGGTACAAAATGGAGGTATTTCGTCGATGACGTTTTCTACCCCAACAATCCTTCTTTTCCCAGATAGGATGACGCTCCACCTATCATCACTCGGGTCAGTGGCATAAAAGACTTGGGTTGCTTGCATGGCGAGTATAAACGGATTATCAACATACCCAACTTTCTTAAAATCAACGAGTGTGAACCCATCGTTATCAACTTTAACACCCCGATTTTTGACCCAAGGGAATGCTAAGGTGAGGACTGTAAACAAGCTCCCAAATTTCTTTAATAACGCCATAATACGACTTTGATGCTATTACGGGCCGGGAATCTCTGGATCTACTGAATTCTTGAGACGTCGCCACCAATGTCACCCCACTATTTTGCATCGTGCTCTTATCACTTTGGGATTGAGTGTAAATGTATATCCGTTAATTTCTTATCCTTGAAATGTTCTAACAACAATTTGGGGTCCTTCGCCCAACAGTCAAACAATTTCATTTACGGGCCTCCTATTGGGGTGTGACTTCACTCTTTCTTTCAGCCATCTTATAAATGAACGATTATGCTCGTTAGTAAGCCATTTCTGACTTCTCGTGTAGTACTGTTGTTGAAGGATTGTCTTGTGCTCATCTATATAGGGAGCAACATCTATCATGTGCTGTAGTACCAAAAAATGTGCCTTTTGTAGTTCATCTCTATCAGCAACTATGGCTTTCAACCTAATTGTCCCGACTCCTTGGAGCCTTCCCTCGTATCGAGACTTTGGAACGCCAATAGGACAGACACCGGTCATGTAGTTGGTGCAAAAATCAATCACCTCTTCCGTGGAATATCTTTCTATAATGCTACCTTCGGGTCGATGTCAGTTTCTTACGTATTTTTTCAAAATGCCCATGTATCTCTCGAATGGATACATATATCGTAGGAACACGGGACCACAAATCTTAATTTCTCTCACAAGATAAACAACAAGGTGAACCATAACATCAAAAAAAGATGGCGAAAAATACATCTTAAGTTGGCAAAGAGTAACGACGACTTCCTTTTGCAAAGAGTCCAGTATTAGAGGGTCTATCACTTTGGAATTTATTGCATTGAAGAAAAACACAAAGCTTCGTAATGGTTTGACAAACGGGCTTCGGTAAAACCCCCCGAATTGCAACAGGAATCATATGTGTCAATAAAACATGACAGTCGTGAGATTTCAGATCGACCAATTTCAGGTCCTTCATCGACACCAGCTTCTTAATATTCGAAGAATACCCTGATGGGACCTTAATACTACGAAGGCATTCACAAAAGCTTGTTTTCTTTTTCTTCGACATTGTGCACATTACGGGGGGTAGGTATGTGCGCTTCCCTTTCTCCTGCGGTGCAAGCTCGGGTCATATTCTCATTTCTACCATGTCTTTTCGAACTTTGATATCATCTTTAGTCTTCCCCGGAATGTTCAATAATAAACCAGTCAAACTGTCGCAGATATTTTTTTCAACATGCATGACATCTATGCAATGTCTCACTTCTAAATATTCCCAGTAAGGTAGGTTCCAAAATATGGACCTCTTTTTCCAAATATTCTTTGGTGGTTCTGTGGCACATTTTCCAAACACAACATCAAGATTTTTAACACGCTTGAAGACACCCTTCCCATCTAATGGATGACGGGCCACTCCAAGCTCAACTTTCTCATTGAATGCCTTTTTCTTTTTACGATATGGGTGATTAATAGGAAGAAACCTACGATGCCCCATAAATACATTCTTTTGACAATTCTTCAACCTCAACACCTCCGTATCATCTTCACTGATAGGGCACGCTTTTGCTCCTTTACAAGTGTAACCCGATAAATTCCCGTACATAGGGAAATCATTTACGGTGCAAAACACCATGGCCCACAAGTTAAAGACCTATTTGTTGTACGCATCTGATCAGAGTCAAAATAATGATGATTTAGTAGGGTTTTGGCTTAGGTTTTGCATATTTTCTCATATTTATGTTTAATTAATTAGAGAAAAAGGCTACTGTCACCCTTCTTTATGTTTTATTGCAGAAAACAGGTTTTGGGACTATTTTACACCAAATGGAGCTAGAATCGGGTCAATCGGATCAGCGACGCTTATCGATGAAGTCTTTGTTACGGTCCGTATTGCCTAATACGGACCAAACCTAGCACAGACCAGGAGATAGCGTGAGAAGCATTAAAACCCTCAACAACAAGGTCTCAATACGGACCGTATCACCTGATACGGACTGTATCACCTGATACTGTCCGTATCACCTGATACTGTCCGTAACCGAAGGCGCCTCTTGGGGAATAATTGCTGACAGCTGTATCCAGATCAGTTTCTTAGCCCCTACTCAACCTCCAGACGTCCCTCCACTCCTATATAAGGCCCCTGGGCAGAAGAATAACTTATCTTTGTAATTAGGGTTAGATTTGATTAAAGAGAGAAGAGATGAGTGCTTGTAACTATGCCGTTCCGCGGCTAAGTTCATTTTCTTAGGGCTAGGCAGTAAACCTTGTTACTCTTGATGTTTTGATGTATATATTTTCTGTTGATTATGGTTTCTTGTTGTTGAATCGAAATACTTTTGTGATTTACTATCTCTTCATCTAACTTCAATGATCTAGTTTAATCCATTAGGATAGTGACAGTGCTTTAATGGTAAGAGAAACTATTTGTATGAATTAGCCTCATTGAGATCTATTAGGTTTATATGAAGAAAACCTTAGCGAGGAAACCATAAACCAGACCAACAAAATGCGAACCAAATTCCATCACTTGCGTAAGGAAAATCGCAGTGATCTGTGTAATAATTTGGAGTATTGTAGGGCGCAGAAAGTTGCACAACGGGATGGAAGGTGTGTGCATGTGTTAAATGTCTCATGGTTCAATGCTCTCTATTTTTGAGACATGAAGAGAACATCGAACTTGAAACATTCCTTTCTTTCTACAATTCCTTCTGGTTCACCCTCGATAGACCTACTGTTCATAATCAGTCTATCGAGAGAGTTTAATGATTATGGGGACGTTTAACTCCCAGCGGGCACAAGCCCCCGCTGTTAATTACATCAGATGACCCTTCCAAGCCATACTGAATACCTCGTCCATTCCAGGATTTGTGCCTATGTATTGCGAATTGAATAATGGGGCTAAAGGGGAGAAAACTCATGTACTTGGTCTTTTTATTTTCATTTGATTCTCATTGTTTTGGATATTTAATTAATGTGCATGCATGAGCTGCAATGAATATTATTAAAATACATTTATTATACCTTTCTATTCACTTTAGAAACATATTTGTGCTTGAGAAAATATATTTGTATTTTACTTGTGTTTTATTCAAGAGGAAATGATTTAAATATGAGAAAAAGGGGCATTTTGGTCATTTGGCAGGCTGTATGATGTTTGATTGTGTTTGATTTTAATTTAAAATCATGAAGAATTTGATTTGGGTTCATTTGGAGGTGGTTTGAGTTGATTTGGATTTGAAATGAAGAAGTTATGGTCAAAAAGGACTAGAAAGGGCTTATTTGTGAAGTTTTAAGTTTTCAAGGGGGCATATTTATAAAGCTGGAGGGACTGGTATTTGTGATTTGGACTTTTGGCAAGGTCTGGACTGGAAATTGGGCTTTCAAGGACTTATTTGAAGAAGTTTTACACAGCCAAGGGCTTATTTGCAAATATCTAGGGGCTACGCTGTGAAGGGATTTAATCAGAGGGGCCTTTTTGTGAAAATCCCTTTTTCAATATTTCTGGACTATAGGATTTGATTTTGGGCTTCGAGATTGGTGTTTTAGGACATTGAGATGCGTGCCAGGCTTTGAGATTTGAGTTATGCTTTTAGGATTATAAGGCCTTCGATATGAATTCATGGGCTTTGAGATTCTGCAAATTGGGCTTTAAAAAAATGTGTTGGAACTCTGAGATCCGTTTAGAGAGGTTTTCTTTTGACCCGACATATGGGTCCCAGATGGCAGATCGGAGCATAAGCTTGGGCCCTCGGATGGAATATTATCATGAGATTTGGATTTTTGGTTTGAAGGTGTGCTCTTGGCGCCAAGATCCAGCAATTCTGGTTGCTTTAAAAATCGTGCAAGCTGGATATGGATCTGGTTCGGGACCCGATTTAGGGTTTAACTTGATGGTTGCTCCGGCGAAGCCTCCGGTCACGGCAGGGCTAGAGGATGACATCAATGGGATCGCTTTGAGGGTGGGGGTACATTGGTAGTGTTGTGGACAGTGGTTGATCACCGGAGGTGGCGGTACACGGCCAGTTTCAATCTCTCGGTACCGGTCAGGGTCTCATTCTCAATTTTCGGAGTTTTCTTCACTGTTCTTCTTCAATTGTCTCTTCATTTAGTATTGTCAGAGTATGGAGAAGCTTTATGCAAGCTTAATTTCACATTTCTGGAGGTTTGGAAACCATTCGAGTTTTGATGCTTCGGTCTGATACCGGTCTGTTACTGGTGCATAATACTAGGCTTGAAGAGTGTATTTGGGGGATAAATCATTATAGCTTGATTATGTCTAGAAGATGTTAAAAGGGTATCAAGAGGTATAAAGGTTGAAAGGATTGCCATTGGGCATGGGTTTGAATTTTTGGTTTCGGGTTTGGAGATAACATGAGATTTTTATCATGAATTTACTAAAGAATATGTATAATCATCATACTATATCTATAACATGATGTATAATAACCAATGTATGCAATTCCATGATTTTTCCATTTTTTATTTTATTTTTAAAAGTATCAAATAGTCAGAGGGTTATATATGTACATATGCAGCTGCAGTTTTTTGTTTTTCTGAAACCCAACTTTGAAAATTGATAGAAAATAGTAGAAAAATCATAAAAATGCAAAGTTTGAGTCTAAAATGATTGTCTTTCTGTTTTCTATCTAACTGTTCAAAGATATTTTTGATTTGATTTTCAGACCAGCCTGCACTGCTTGATCTGTACCAGCAGGTCATTGGGAGTGATTTGGGCATTGGTACTGTACCAGTACCTTGTTAATTGGACATGGTTGGTACTGTACACTGGTACCATGTGATATTTAGCTTAATTAGACTGTATATAAGTTTTTCTATCAAGGTTTGGTCATCAAAAATCAAAAGAGGCATTGGTATCACAATATGTCACTTACCAACACCATTTCGAATTTGCATATGGGTCCAAGGTCATTTGCATAATTGTATGAAGGTCCTTAAGCATCATATCATAGGGATTGAAATTCTCCCTCTTCTCATTTGCTCTCTCCTTCAACAATTACGCATCTAGGCCCTTTAAAGATTAATAAAACTCATAATATAGAAAGAGATGTAGTGAAACATCAATCTTTCATATATCATTTGTCTTATTTCTCCTTTATGCATTAAAGTCCTTCAAAAGTCTAAAAATAGCATAAATAGGGAGATGTAGTTAAACATCAATCCCTAATATACTATTTAATTTTGTTTTAAATTCCTTTTCATTTGTTTTGCACTTTTTAGTTGATTTTATATTAAAAGAACTACACAAGAATTGGATATTTAAAAGGATGTAGTTAAACATCAACTTTCAATATCTTCTCCTTTTATATTTCTTATAATATAAAATTTCCCTTTTATTATATATTTTTTTCTTTTTATGTGTTTCATGCATTTATACATTTTTTGTCCTTCTTTTTGGTAATAGAAAAATAAAGAAAAAGAAAATAAGCAAAAGAAGAAGATGAAGGCAGAGAAGGAGAAAGAGAAGCAAGAAAATTCGAATATTTACACATGCATATTTTAGAATCATAGGCTTAAAATTAGCTATAAGAGCTACCAAATGCCTCCTCTATTTTATCTTTCATTTTTTTAACCTTTTAATATAATATTTGATTATTATATAAAAAGAGTTTGCTTTATTTGTATGATTTCATGCCTTTAGACTCATTCATATAAGCTAAAAACACTCAATTCTCATCAAACCCGAAAGGAAGGAAAGAAGGAAGAAAAATCAAAAAGAAAAGAAGAAAGAAACTCCAATTGCATAAAAGAAAGATAAGCAAAAATCATTGAACAAGAACCCCTTTTTTTTTATTAAATCATGAAATATTATACATGAACTAAACTCCAATAAGCTTCTACATTGCATCAAAGAACACAAATTTCTACCTATTCTCTTGATCTTAGCTAAGAGGGCATTTCTTTTCTTTTTCTCTCTTGTTTCTTGTAGTCAGTAGTGTATATTTTCTGCTGGAGAATTCGGGTCTAGTATGGGGGTTATTGCTGATTGTTTTCTTCTTTGATTTGGTGCTCTTATATAGGCTAGAGCAAGAGGTTTAGGGTTTAGGCATAGGGCCGAGTTGGCACCATTCTTCATCCTTCAATTTGTTCATCTTTAATCCAATGCCCTATATTTCATTTTGGGGTATCAAATCATCATCCAGGAGCATAGGCTAATGAATTTAGGCCATGCTGGCAATCTGAGACGCCAAGCATCTGCATCCCTTGATTTCTCTATTTCATTTGATTTAAAGGCTCGGATTTGGCCATGTTTGGGTTATGCACCTCATGCATGGCTGAGGTATTGATTCTTCTATTTTGGAGGTTTGCCTGTAGCTAATAACAGCTGTGCATAGAGTTAAAATGGTGCAGGGGTGTCAGTAGGAAGCAAGGTATGGTGCCTCTCGGATTAAACCGGCTTATCATGGCTTATAGCCGTTTATCCCTCTTCACTTAATAAGAGATTGCCACAGTGAGGGCACAACACATTCTTATCATGGTCTAGGTGCTATTATACCCTATTGTAGACACCCCAAATTGTGTAATCTTGAAAAAAAATATATGCTTGCACCAAACGCAAGTTATGAAGTCAATGATGAATCAAGAATGTAATTTTCATGCGTCTGCGAAAAAGGTATGCTTTGCAATTGAATTTTTCGATCAATATTATTTATTGCCTAGTGTCAAGTTGAATATGCACATAACAAGTTGGATATTATTGGGTTAAGTTTAAAAGAATTAATGTTATGTTAAAATTGCATACTTTTTTAAATACTCTAATTTGGAAGAATAAATTATGACAATGCATTTAATACATGAAATTAAGAAAGAAAATATTGCCATATATTTCCCAAATAATTCTATCCACATGAATACTCATCACATTAATTATCTTGTTCGTTTATTTTCTACCCACGGTCTTGAGATGAATTATAGTAGTATATATATCATAAAATCTAAGAATATAACGAGGAAAATATATTTCTAAAATATACCATCTCATAAAATTAAGATAAAATCTAATGGGAAAAATATATTTAATTTTCTAATGCTACAATGCATACTATATTTTACTATGGTAATATCATACTAATATACTATAGTCACACTAATTGAACTATAGTAATATCGTACTATATTATTTCATGATGTAAACTTAAGAGGCTTGTTCAAATATGTCTTCAAATCTATAAAATAATAAATATTCTAAATGCTCATATAATTGGTACATAGTCTCATATCTCAACATTAACAAGGGAGTCAGTAGCCAAAATATGTGAACTACAATGGTTTAGGCAAAATCCACACGTTACCTATTGTCCACCTTTTACTACACCTAGGTACCTGTGTAACATATACATATGGCTGAAGTATGTGGAGCTATTTACCTACTAATCTATAATAAATATTTGTATAGTTTCACATGCCTGATTAAATCATATCTCCAAGTCAAATTTAATTAAGCATGCCTGGTCCAAATTTAACACTTTACATAGCACATATATCAAGTTAATTTGAACTAATGAGAAAATAATTTATCATCACAATCTCACATTTTTACTAATTCCTATTAGACAAATTTCTAGTTATTGGTCAATCAAGTTTTACATCAACTTAAATATTATATGCTCCCCATAAAAATCATGAGAATATTTATATACATATACAATTTTAAACGTTGATCAATTTCAGGAACTCATTAATATGTCACATAAATACATCCTAAAAATCAACATGAGCTAGAATTACCATAAATATAAAGCCTTCTATTGTACTGACCTTCTGCATCATGAATATATTATGATCCATGCAATTCTCCTTTAATTAGAAACCTACGTGAGACATACCAATTCTCTTAAGTAAATTATAACACATCAAATTAGAGGCTTTAATGAGCAGGAAAAAATTATACATGAATTGGAATAGTCATGAAGACAACCAAATAGTCAAATATGACATTGTAGGGCCACAAAAAACTGTTCTTGAAAACATTTCAGCAAGATTCTTGCTTTTGCACCACTTGGATTGCAATTTTTAGCATGCTTCTTGATCCTTCACACATGCATATTTTTAGAAAATTAATTAGACTAATTTGTCACAAAAACATTAGCATGAAATATATCATTCTCAAGTTTAAATCATTATTTCAAAAAAGAAAAAAACTGCTAGCTAAAGTCTCCTATCAAATTATAAATGAAGAGATAAGCTTCGTATTTCGAATCAAAGCACCTAAAATTTATAAAAACTCATCACTTGGGACTTTAAATTTAGAACCCTAAATTATCTACCTCTATGTACACATATTAAGAACATATTTCTGATTTTTTCACATATAAGAAAAAAATCCAGCAGCTAGGAAAATTCAGCAGAAAAATTCCAGCAACACAGTCTTTTTTCCAGCAGCAAAGAAATGAGTTTAAAAGTATTTTAATCATCATACTTATGCATAATCAAAGTACACTTAATTTTGACATATCCTTGCTGCAAACTTTCAGTTTTTATTCTCTTGAAGTTGACCTAAAAACAGTGCAAATTTCTGAAATTAAGCAAAAAAGTACAGCAAGAATCCTGCTGCCATGTTTCCACTTCTAAGAGTGATTTAATTATCATACTTATGCATATCAAAACACACTTAATTTTGTCATATTCTTGCTGTAAAAGTTCAGTTTTTATTCTCTTGAAGTTGACCTAGGAACAATGCAAATTTCTGAAATGAAGCAAAAAAGTACAGCAGGAATCCTGCTGCCATGTTTCCACTTCTTCTTGACAATAAGCATGATCATGATGTGTTAAAATAGTTATATAAATTAAGTAAAACCTGCTAAACACCTATATGCATTGTTTGGATTTCGTTTCTACATTAGAATCATCATAATTCAGTCATTTTTCACAGCTTTTGCCTAACAAACATGTTTAACTTTGTGCAGAAAAGATTCAGATGTGGGGCATGCCAAGATGCAGCAGCTTAAGGACGTTTTTGAGCTTCAAGAGGCTTCAAACTTCACCTATAAATAGCCCCCTACATCTTCACTTCATCTTCATGGTTGGTTAGAGCATACAAAGCACAAAAAGAGAGCAAAAACGTTGAACTTCAGCCCACAGAAAAAAAAACAGCAAAGGAAAAAATGTGCTTTCACACAAACATTCTCCTAAAACCCTAATAGAATGAGCTCCAAAAAAAATAATGAGTGACAAACCTACTATGTTATTCCATTAACTTAATCCTCAAACTACTAAAACCATCCATCCAAGCTGCTGAAGAAATTATTACGATGTTCAAATAACGAGAATGAAGATCTGCGTGACTTGAAAACTTTCGATTTATTTCCACTTTCTTTTAGTTGCTTCCCTTATGTTTTTTTAATTTTCTTTTTGCTATTGTCATTATGTTTGATTATCTCATTTTGTAATTTTTATCATTGCTGAAATATATTTTTGAAAGCTAGAAATTAGTAAAGACCGGTTTTCTTTCGGGTGAGTGTGGTGCCTAACACCTTCCACATTCATAATCAAGACACGAACCTGTTATCTCTGTAGACCAAAAATAAATTGTATTTCCCGTTTTCTAACGGGTGGCGACTCCAAGTAAATTTTATATCACACTTAAGAGGGTGAGTCGAGTGTCAGTCTCGTAGCATGGTAGCTACACCTATTGACTACTGATTTCCATCTTTGGATCGAATGCGCCTCTTCTCCCAATACCTGCCGAGCATCAGTTTCTATTTCAGGTTTCCCTCTTAAATGCACACCAAATTAGGTGCATTAATATCCTCATGTGATCCCTGGAACGTCGCTCAGAGGCTTGAAGGTGCCTAGTTGAACTTGGTTTATTTTTATTTGACTTGTATTCGACAGTGGTAAGGGTCTTTCTCGGGTCACCTTACACTATCCCTTCTTCTCTTCGATTGAGTTATCTAGGAGCATCGCAAACAAGCAGGGAACGTATTCATGCCTTTGATTCGGGCTCTGCCATCGCAAACGGCAAGTTCCCAATTCTCTTCTCTCGGCTTCCTTTCTTAATTTTCTTCCACTCGCTCCTCTAATGGCCAAATCAACGAATCTCTCATGCTTTCTTCATTGATCACGGCTTAGTTTTAAGAGAAATCGGTTTAATTTCATTTCTTTCTTGGTCAATTTCCTTCTCTTGCTTTCTTGGCTACCTGAAGAGGAAATGAAGGAAGAGAGGAGGGAGAAGGGTGACAATCGGGGCTCGCTTACCAGTCTCACCAGGGGGTGAGTACTGTGCGAGGGGTTTTAACTTTTCTTTCGGGTGCACCGGGAGTACGTGTGCCATGCGCAATCTATATGTTGGCTTACTATGATCCGAGTGCACGGGAGGTGAAGGGATCAAAGTACTTCGGGCGCCGGGGTTTAAATGGCCATCGGGCTTAGGCAGACTCAGTGCACCATACACCATTCAACCGATAACTTGGTTCATGGGTTCAATTATAGTGAACCGTGCTCAGCAATCTCACCAAACCAGCGAATTTTGATTTCTTTGACTGACTGGCGGGTCCTGGTTGTAAGCTTTAGGTCTTATGTACCCCAATTTGCACCCAAAGAAGCATGTTTAATGCTATAGGTCCCCAGGCCCATGTGGCATCAATCAGAGGCTTCTGTTTTATAATTTTGATATCCTCCTAACCATTTTGAATTAGGAAATGGGCCATATATCAAAATTCATGATTATTTGAATATCATCTAATCATCCATTTTGTTCAGCAGATTTCATTTCCTATTTTGTGGCATTGTGTCGAATTAAAGTATGGTTAAACCTTTAATTGACCAATTTATTTAGTTAAGTGGCACCTTTGTCCAAATAACTATGATTCTGACTTTTTAGGGTCAAACAGGTATTTAAGAGATCAGTCATTTGCGTAAGAAAACTAGCAGTGTCCTATGTAGAATCTCGATGAAAGATATGTCATTGTTGCATAACATAAATCGAAGTGACCTATGTGGTGTCTTTCATAAAACAACAACAGAAAATTAGACGCAACAAGAATATATTATCAAGGCGGATTGAGTAGCAATGGTGTGCCGAAACCCTAGGAATTCTCAACTCTATCTTTATTTTAATTACTTTTAATTGCTTCCTAATTTACATTGATCACAACAACATCTCTCAATTTTCAGATTTCGTCGAGCCTTTCGAAAGATTGTGATTCTATCGCTCAAAACCCTGAACCAATATTCCCTATGGATCGACCTCAAATATACTACTCGATAGGATTGTGCGCTTGCAGTCCGAACAATAGCATTTCCGAGTTTATAAATATTAAAAGAAACATCGCTCTCTTTTGAGTGATCAGCATCCCACACCGGGACGCCATCACGCCACAATTTTTGGAGGTCCTCAATTAATGGTGCGAGATATACATCTATGTCATTTCCGAGTTGTCTGGGTTCTTGGATTAGTAATGACATCATTATATACTTGCGTTTCATGCACAACCAAGGAGGAAGATTGTAGATGGCTAAAAGAACTGACCAAGTACTGTGTCGACTGCTCATGCTTCCAAACGGACTCATTCCATCTGTGCTCACCACAATCCTAAGGTTTCTCATCTCGGAACCAAATTCTTTGAAATGTCTATCAATATTTCTCCATTGAGGATAATCAGCCGGGTGTCTCAATTTACTGTCCTTTTTGCGCCCTTCTTCATGCCAACGCAATAATTTTGTATCTTTGGGATTTACAAATAACTATTTGAATCTCGGTATTATCGGCAAATGCCACAACACCTTAGCCGGAGGCCGACCCTTTTTGTCATCGTCACAATCAGTAGTGTCCTGGTCTTTACGTTTATACCGAGAAACACCGCACTTAGGACAAACATGCATGGCCTCGTACTCATTACGATACAATACACAGTCATTCGGACATGCATGTATTCTTTCGATCTTCAAACCCAGTGGACATATCAACTTTTTCACCTAATATATTGTACATGGTAACTTGTTGTTATCTGGGAGCATTTCTCCTAAAAGCTTTAATAAGGACGTGAAACTCTTATCGCTCCAACCATTGTCTGCTTTTAAGTTAAATAATTTCAACACAGCTGACAGTTTCGTAAATTTGGTACACCCGGGATACAACGACTTTTTAGATTCATTAGACAAATACTGAAATTTATCATAATTTTTATCACTAATTTCATCTTCCACATCACGTAACAGGTCCTCCAGATTGTCAGTAAACTCGAGTCCTACATTTTCATCAATATTCATCTCCAGCTCATCATCGTCGTTGCAATCAAGTTCAACACTATCAAAATTTTCGACATTCTCATCATCATCGTTGAAATCAAGTTCAAAATTATCAAAATTTTCGACATTCTCATCATCATCATCGCTGAAATCAAGTTCAAAATTATCAAAAATTTCTACATTCTCATCGCTCTCTTCACAACGGTTAGAATTCTTATTGGTACAACTACTTTCCTCAAATTTCTCACCATGCATGAACCAACATGTATATCTTTTCTTAAATCCCCGACAAATCAAATGAGCTCTAATTTCTTCGGAGTCCCCAAATCTTACAAAATTTTTACAATCTCTACAAGGACACAAAATGTCGGCTTCTTTTTTCTTCACTCTATAACTCTCAGCGAATTTTATAAACTCATCAACGCAAACCAAATATTCTTCACTATCACGTCACAATTCATACATCCAACTTCGATCCATCTGTAAATTAAATTAAAAAAATGATTTCAATTAATCATGGTCAACATATAAATTGTACCAAATTCTAGGCTTACAAATGGCCGTTTTACAATCCTAACCCACTCTTTGAATATTATGTTCCATATGTGAACACATATTAGCGAGATTTAATTAGTATTTAAGAAAAATTCGGCAGCATTTCCCCTTAACTCCCCAAGTATGCGTACGAACCACATACTTGTAGGAGCAATAAGGGAAAATACTGTCGAACTTTCCTAAATTACTAATTAAATCCCGCTAATATGTGTTCACATCCTAAATGAGACACAATATTCAAAGAGCAGTCTCAAAACAGGGACTATCCAAAATTAATCCCTATTGGATTAATTTTGAACGGGCATGGACCTAAGAGCATCAATAGGTCGGTTATTGGATCACAATACACTAATTATTTACATTATCTTTAGAAATCAAGCATGCATGAATTAATTACACATGACCTAAATAAGCAACAATAAGTAACAGAAAATTAGAGGAAGAAACGGAAAATATAATTATTTATACTAACCTTAGAAAGATAGAGAGGAGAAAATACAAACTTCAAAGATCTCAGATAATTCCAGCTGCTAGCCTTTGCAGAAATCAGATCAACATTCAATACAGAGAGAGAGAGTATTAATTATTTGATCAAAACGGCGCTGGAAGGAGAAGGCTTTTTATACCAGAACCCTACAAAGACTTTTCTACACGGATTTATACTTAAGAATCCGTGTAGCTCTCTAACAAATCATACACGGCTATTTATACTTAAGAACCGTGTATAATGCTAGTCTTTCTACACGGATTTATATAAAAAAAATCCGTGTAGCTATTCCTACACGGATATTCAACAAATATCCGTGTACAATTACTCTTTGTACACGGATTTTAGTTAAATATCCGTGTATGATTGTCTTATATATTTTTTCAGGTTTTTTTTTGTTTCTGGGCTAGCCTCCAGTTTTGCTAGCTAGTTTTGCTACAAAATTCAGTATTGAGTACCCCCAGTTTTTCAGATAATTTGACTTCCAGTTTTCCGTGTACAAAATTCATATACACTAAATTGTACAAAATTATACAAATCCATATTTAGTATTACAAAATTCATAAATTCATCTCCTTATTTACAATTACAGCACAAAAATTACTAAATTCACTATATTTTATTTAACACCTTACAAGAACATGCTTTATCTTGGTTAGGTTCCAAAGAAATGGGTCAGACTAACTTTCAAATAATAAAACATTTTCTGAAAATTAAATTATGTTTTAGTCCCAAGTTTTTGGCGATGTAGAAATGAACATGTTGCAGTGGACTTACGTTGTTGTTTAAATTCTTTCGCAAACCACATCTTATTCAAAGGGAATTTGTGTAAGAAATTAAACAACAATGCACTGCAACATGCCATTCCTACACCGCCAAAAATTTGGGATCAAAACATGATTTAATTTTAAGAACATGTTTTATTATTGAAAGTTAGTTTTACCCATTTCTTTGGAACCTAACGAAGAAAAAACATGTTCTTGTAAAGTGTCAAATAAAATATAGTAAAAATAAAAAGAAAATGAAATTCATCACATGCTGTCCATCGGAAAATTCATCACAATATGTAAATAAAAAGAAAATGATGAGTAACTAAGCAACAATAAGTAACAGAAAATTAGAGGAAGAAACAGAAATATATATATATATATATATATATATATATATACTAACCTTAGAAAGATAGAGAGGAGAAAATATAAACTTTAAAGATCTCAGATCAACCTTCAATATAACAGAGAGAGAGTACTAATTACTTGATCAAAACGGCGCTGGAAGGAGAAGGCCTTTTATACGGCGCGGGAAGGAGAAGACATTTTATACCAAAACCCTACACTTTTCTACACGGATTTATACTTAACAATCCGTGTAGCTCTCTAACAAATCATACACGGCTATTTATAAGATAATCCGTGTACAGTTCTTGTCTTTCTACTCGGATTTATTATCAAAAATCCGGGTAGCTATTCCTACACGGATATTTGTTAAATATCCGTGTAGCTCTCTAATAAATCATACACGGCCTTTTTTCCAAACAATTCTACACTGATTCTTTAATAAATATCAGTGTATGATTCCAGCAGTTTTTTCGGGCTTTCAGAAAAACCTTTATGGTACACGGTTTTCATATAAAATTGGCAAAACCGTGTACAATGTGCAGTGTAGAATTACCATTTCTGTAGTAGTGCTTGTTGATTATTGAGGTAATTTTGTACCCGAAATGCATGAGGTAGTTCCTCATCAGTATTCGGTACTACTTAAATCATTAAATTAAGAAGATAAAAGAGACTGATCGTTCGGGACCGTTAAAAGCAGTTAGAGGCTTATCCGGACGTTTGGGGGAAAAAAAAAAATGAGAGATTGGATTTGAGGAGAAGAAACTTTTTTTGTAAATTAATCACCCCTAATGCAATGGTACACCTAGATAATAATAAGTAGCTGTGTAAGTTGACCTCTTAAAAGATTAGCTAGATAAATACTACTTGTCTCTTCAGAAATAATAAGTAGATTAATTTTTAGCAAAATTCATCGTAAGACTTAAACAAATTTAAAAAGCTTACATGAACAAGAATAATAGTATTGTTTAGTTGAATAAAATAAAATTCATGGTGGGAACATAGTTAGAGGTAGAACTAATTAATTAATCATTAGTTCATTACTCGTCATTCGTTAATTTAATGATTTTAAGAAATTGTAAAGTTTGAAGAAGATGAATAATATGTGAGTCCAGTCCAACTAGGCCCGGCCCGGCCGGTTAGCAAATTAACAAACATGGGATGCGATATGAGCCCAAGATGAGCCCAATGATATGAGCCTAATACAATAACAATAAAAATAACAGTCTCTTTTTTGTCGGCTAGGGTTTATGCGAGATTGATTCACTGGCTGAAGAAGTGAAGAGTCTCTTTTTTGTTGGTTGGTTGCTATTTTCATATACATTATTTGTAAATTCTTTTCTTGGCTTTCTAATATTCAATTCTAATTGCTTCCTTTCATTTCTAATATTCAATTCTAATTGTTAAACAGAACAGGATTAATTATGTATTGAATATTCAATTCATTATGATCTCATAATTATAATTATATATGTCTTCACAAGATAGCATGTATATGTAATATGTTTTGAGTTTGACCAACTCAAGCTTAGTTAGATTTTCCTATTTCTTGGAACTTAATTGAAAGCCTTCTAAGATTTAGTAATCACTAATCAGTGATTTTTGCGCGTGATGTTTGTCAGGTAATTTTTCAATCTAAGTCTTTTCGAGTTTAGATTGAGCCTGAGCTAAGTTTATTTTGGCTGCTAAAACTATTATTAGAATTTAATTGAAAGATCTATTTATAAAATGGAGATATTTGCACAACAGCTATGTTAGTACGAGTCTAAAACTTATATTGGGGGCCTCTTAGGAAAAAAGATATTTTTTTTTTTTTGCTGCATACAGTTAAATTTGGTCATGTAAACTTTGTAGCCTAATTCAAACAAGTCTATACATGTTAATGAAACATGTTTTAATCTTGAGCCTGGATCAAACTATGATTGGAAATAATATAGGCACCTCACTTGAAGCCTGACTTGTTTTTTTTTCTCGGCTCATATAATATCAATAAGAGCTTGAGGCAAGCTTAAACTACTGAACCTGGATTTGGGTTTAATACATGCTCGATGCTACATTTATCTGATTTTCTCTGTTAATCACATTATTATGTGTAAGAATTCAAGTCTGGTAAACCTTAGAAGAAAAATGGTTAATCACATAGATATCCTTCCCATCATTGATTCTGTACTTTCTGTTATTGTTATCTTCAAGTGCATGCTGTCTGTTGGATGCAACATGAGATGCATGATGGTATCAGAATACTTTTTGCTCCAGTTTATTTCTTTATTTTGTACAAGTTTGCCTAAATTGCCTTATTACAATTTTCTTATTGAATATTAAAACCTGCCGGTAACTGATTGCATCCATTGAATGGCATTTCAAAGGAGATTACTTCACGCTAGCTAGTTCTTTTGCAGCAACACCCCAAGTGTTAAAACTAATTAAGATAAAATAAAAATGACTAATTTTTGTATTAATGCATTGCTATCATAGATAAGTTTGAAACTAATATGATGTCCGAGCAGTTTGATTTTACAAATAATTGTCTTGACAAATTTGAGTTGTCAAATTCAAATGCGATAAAGCAGTGGAGATTTTTTCAAAATGTGATCCCTTAATCTTAGGATGGTGATTCGAGGGCTGTATTGTACACCAACTTTCAAAGAAGAATTCTGACAAGCCATTTAGGAAATTGCCAGGAATTGCAGTCACTGCAGCTTTCCCCCTGGGCAAAAAGATAAAAATTTGTTCAGGTTTATGACCTGTCGAAAGGCAAAAGAATTAAGAAACTTGAGACTGGTGTTCAAGAAATCTCTTCCATTTCTTTTCATCCTAATTAAGCATCAAGTGTAATGTTGTTGAATACAGGGCTCACTCACCGGGTCACATTTCACAGAAGCTATCCTCTTTTTGCATCAGCTTCTGACAATTGCACTGCCTGCCTCGGCCTATGTGTTGTTTATTTATTCTGATCTTAATCAGAAACCCCCTCCACTCTTATTAATTGTTACCTTGGAGGGAGATTCTCTGTGGTCATAAATAAACCTGAGCATGGTAGAGGTATATAATGCTGTTATCTTCTTAGGGCCAAAAACCAAATATTCCTTTTACAAGTTGTTCACGGTTTTTATAATCGACCATCAGAATTGGAGAATATCAGTCATCTAATGTAACACCAAAATTACAGACTTTGTTAATTTAGAACAAAATTGAACTAAACCAAGTTTTAAAGATATTTCAGGAGAGTTTTAGACTGCCGCGAGTACCAGCCAAGACAGCCTTGGTTATTCACAGCTATATATATTGCCATTGACTGACAAGTGTTCTAGCTGCTCATACAGAGTAGGATGATTTTAGCTTACTTATAGTTATAGTTGATGCAACTTTGTATTTTTTAGGGTTATTATATTACCCATGCATAGCTTATTTACTGTGATATGTTGTATTTGTTTTTTTATGTAAATGTAAGTGTAACATTATTAGCTCTGGAATGGAATTTCTTATTGTAATCATGATGTAACTGAGAAGCTGTTTAGTCTTTAGTGCGAGGAATCTATATTGCAATCAGATTCAGGGCTAAACCCTAACTTTTTGTTTTAGCATACCAGTGAAATATATGACAGATGTCCTCACTGAATCTACTGAGGGCATAATTGGCCATTACTAAAATAAGCTGATTAATGTTTGTCAATAACAAAAAAAACTGATTTATTATTGGGTGGTTAAAGATTAGACAAGTAAAAGGTGAAATGGTGTAATTTTGTATTATTAGAAGCGGTGTTAGCAGAATGAGATTTGTGTTGTGGTAGTAAGTCTAGATTCATATGCAAGTATGTAACAGAAATTAGTAGGTGTACCACTGTACCCCCACCCCACCCAAGATTAGAAATGAAGGAAGAATTTGATTTATAAAGGAAATTGTGAGCTTAATTAGAGTTAGTTAAAATAGAAGGCATCCTATGCCTGCCTGCTTGATGCCAGTCAATAACAGTAATGCTGGTAAGGTAAAGGGCAGTTTCCTTTTCCTTTTCCTTTTGATTGTGGTCGTCTCCAGTGGTCACAGTAAATGGAAGTGTCCATTTATTTATTTATTTATATATTTATGGATGGTGAGTAGAGACTGTAGTGAGTACTGTGAGTGACGTGACGTCGGGAGAGAATGAGCCAATGAGGAATGGAATAATGGTCTTATAATCTTACTTATTTATTTATTTATGGATTTATGGATTTATGGTCTGTCACGTGCGAGCTTCCTTCCCCAATCTCTTTCTTCTAATTTCTATTCGAAGCAAAGCAAACCACCGTCAAACTTTGAGAGAGAGTTTTAGAGAGAGAGAGAGGTCTGAGTCAAGTTGGTTGGTTGGTTGTTCTTCCCTAACCAGACGCGGAGACGCCTGCCTGCCTGCTCTTGTTCAAATCGAAACAAATTGCAGGTTTTGAATTTTTATTAAATTGGGATCTCTCTTTCTCCTTTCTCTACCCTCTACCCTCTACCCTAGCAGCTGCTACCCTTCTTCTTCTTCGCTTCCCAAGCGGAGAATTCAGGGTCCCTTCCCTTCCCTTCCCTTCCCTTGATTTCTTCTTCTCTTCTCTTTCTATACTCCTTCCAATTCCAATTGAATCAGAGAAAGAAATCAATCCAATCCAATCCAATTTAAAATGGGTCTGGGCCTCCTTCTCTTCCTCCTCCCCTTCCTCTTCCTCTTTCTCTTCCTCTTCCTCTTCCTCCAGCCAAAGCCAATTAAGCCAAAGACCAGGTCCAGTCGTCAGAAGCTGCCCCCTGGTACTGTGGGTCTACCCTTCATTGGGGAGACTCTCAAGCTGATTGCAGCCTACAAGACGGAGAATCCTGAGCCATTCATCGCAGAGCGTGTGCGGCGCTACGGCCGTCTCTTCACCACACACGTCTTCGGTGAGCGCACTGTGTTCTCAGCTGACCCAGACTTCAACCGGCTGGTGCTACGCGGGGAGGGTCGCTCTGTGGTGGAGTGTAGCTACCCGGCATCCATATGCACTCTGCTGGGGCGGCATTCATTGCTTCTGATGCCCCTTGGATCCCTCCACAAACGCCTTCACTCCCTTACCCTCACCCTCACACGCCACTCCCTGCTGCTACCCCACATAGACGACCTCGTCACCCGAACTATGGCCGCTTGGGGGGATTCTGATTGCTCTACTGGGGAGGGGGAGGGGGATTGGGATTGCTCTACTAGTACCAATGACAATGGCAATACAAGAAGAAGAAGAAGAATCCTCCTCCTTGACCAGGCCAAGCAACTCACCTTTGACCTCACTGTCAAGCAGCTCCTCAGCATCGACCCTGGCCCCTGGACCGAGGCCCTCCGCCGCGAGTACGTCCTCCTCATCGACGCCTTCTTCTCCGTCCCCCTCCCCTCCTTCCTTGCCTTCTCCTTCACTGCATACGGCCGTGCCATCAAGGCTAGGAAGAAGGTGGCAGAAGCATTGAGGCAAGTGATAAGAGAGAAGATGGAAGAGAGATCAATTAGGATAAGAGACAAGGAAAGGGGAAGGGAAAGGGAAAGGGACATGGTTGATACTCTGCTGGATCTCGATGGGGAATCTAGTGTGCTCTCTGAGGAGGAGATGGTTGACTTCCTGCTTGCGCTGCTCATCGCTGGCTATGAGACCACCTCCACCAGCATCACCCTTGCTGTCAAATTCTTGACTGACAACCCTTCTGCTTTAGCCCTTCTCAGAGATGAGCATGACAAGATCAGGGCAAACAAAGGACATGATTCCAAGGCCCTGGATTGGACCGACTACAAGTCCATGCCTTTCACCCAATGTGTAATATAATTAAGTCTTTAAGCCTTTCACCCACTGTTCACTGTACACTGTTCACTGTCACCACCACAAGATGGATCAATCAATCAATCTGTTATGAATTATTTGCAGGTGATCAGTGAGACGCTACGCGTGGCAAATATAGTAAGTGGGGTTTTCAGGCGAGCAGTGACAGATATTGACTACAAAGGTAAGTGGGGCATTCATTCATTCATTCATTCATTCTTGCTATCTATCTATCTAGTACATACATACATACCAATACCAATACCAATACCAATATTCCATACCAGGGTACACGATTCCAAAAGGTTGCAAGATATTTGCATCATTCAGAGCAGTTCACATGGATGAAGAGTACTTCAAGAGTGCAGCAGTGTTTGATCCTT
This sequence comes from Carex littledalei, assembly GCA_011114355.1. Lineage (NCBI taxonomy): Eukaryota > Viridiplantae > Streptophyta > Magnoliopsida > Poales > Cyperaceae > Carex > Carex littledalei. Next base: position 2,068,129 of record CM022082.1, read on the forward strand.
GGAGGTGGCAAAGCACTGACACTTTTCATCAGCAAGTCATATCAGCTGGCGTCTTCACTCCCTTTGGAGGAGGTGCCCGACTCTGCCCAGGTTTTGAGCTTGCCCGGGTTGTCATCTCTGTTTTCCTGCACCACCTCGTCACCCGCTTCAGCTGGGAAGCAGCAGAAGAGGATAGATTGGTATTTTTCCCCACCACCAGAACCTCCAAGGGCTACCCCATCTTCGTCCGTGCTCGCACTCCCACTCCCACTAATTAAGCTCTCTCTCTCTCTCTATCTCTTCTAATTAAGATTTCAATGTATCCTTATATGGGCAAAGTTGTATAATTTATGTGATTTGTGTTATAGATAATATAACCTTATATGTTTCTTCCAAGTTCCAACAAAAAGATTAATTTTACTTTTTATCTTTTTATCTAGCAGTAAGTCATTAGTCATTGCATTATGTTCTGAATAGATGTGCATGTTGCAAATTAATCAGCAAGAAGAAGATTCTTACCAATACTACATATTAATCAAGCCTTAATTTCTCACCAATACTACATATTAATTAACCCTTAATTTCTTACCAATGCCAATATACATATTGGACTGTAATCTCTTACCAATGCTACGTATTGGGCCTTACTCTCTGGGTTGAAAATGGTCGTCTATTCTATTGGGTCTTATACCCAATTAAGGACTCCCTTGTAGTAGTTATTTTGCATTAGCTTAATTGTTATTTTACTCTCCTATATATGCACCAAGGCAAAAAGGAATGATAGGTTTAATTTCTCTCAACATATATATATATATATATATAGAGTATGGCTAACGTGCTTTCTCTAGAACTTCAGCGATATGCTTCCGGAGGCATATCTTAGTGTTTGATGTTCAAACAACAAATTCAAACCGTTAGATGTTCAATTTATATTAAAATGTACTTGGAGACCAAATTTTACATTTTTTGGAATTTTTTTACTATTTATTAAGCCACTTCGAAAATTCCAGATCATATGGTCCAGACTGTTTTTACTGTTCACCTGGATCTGGAATTTTCAAAGTGGCTTAATAAATAGTAAAAAAATTCCAAAAAATGTAAAATTTGGTCTCCAAGTACATTTTAATATAGATTGAACATCTAACGGTTTGAATTTGTTGTTTGAACATCAAACACTAAGCCCCCGGAAGCATATCGCTGAAGTTCTAGAGGAAGCACGTTAGCCATACTCTATATATATATATATATAAAGTGAGGCTATGGTGCTATGCATAGCAAGGATGGGGTCCGTGCTACGGCTCAAAATTTGACTTTTTAAAATCCTAACGGTCGATCCAACCGTTCAATGTGATAACCATATGAATATGTACTTGCAAACTAAATTTTATATTTTTTCGAATTTTTTTACTATTTTTTTAGATAGGTCAAAAAACGTCAAAAAATGAATGTATTAAAATTAATTTATTAACCTTCTAATTTTGACCACTTGACTCTATGCAAAATTAATTTCAAAATTTAAAATTTTTGCATGTAGACGCATCACTCGTAAGGTAGACGGGTTTCAACGATCGGATTCGTCGTTTGAAGCCGATCCGATGAGTTTTGGACTTGAGTTCACCAAGGGCTTGGTGAACTCGAGAGCACCCTAGTTCTACTCTATATATATATATATATATATAGAGGAGGGTTCAAATGCACCATAATTTTTGTGCTCCAATATGCTCCACATCCTTTATCTCTATTTTCAAAGTTCGAACAGTCAATCCGAACCGTTCAACATGATCTTCATAATAAAATATGTTTGGAGACCAAATTTTATATTTTTTAGAATTTTTTTACTATTTTTTTAGATAGGTACAATATCACTTTATCGGATGGTCCAGGATCTCCTTAAAAAAGTGATTTTGTACCTATCTAAAAAAAATAGTAAAAAAATTCTAAAAAATATAAAATTTGGTATCCAAGCATATTTTATTATGAAGATCATGTTGAGCGGTTCGGATCGACTGTTCGGACTTTAAAAATAGAGATAAATGATGTGGAGCATATTGGAGCACAAAAATAATGGTGCATTTGAACCCTCCTCATATATATATAGGATTTTGCTAATATGCTACGCGTAGCATAGAGCCCCTCCGTGCTACGGCTCAATATTTGAGTTTTCAAAATCCTAACGGTCGATCCGAACTGTTCAACATGATCTCCATATTAATATGTACTTGCAAACCAAATTTTACATTTTTTAGAATTGTTTTACTATTTATTAAGCCACTTTGAAAATCGCTGATCCAATGGTCCAGCAGATTTTACTGTTGTGTACAAATTAGTGTTTTTTCAAAGTGGCTTAATAAATAGTAAAAAAATTCTAAAAAATGTAAAATTTGGTTTGCAAGTACATATTAATATGGAGATCATGTTGAACGGTTCGGATCGACCGTTAGGATTTTGAAAACTCAAAAAGTGAGCCGTAGCACGGAGTGCTCTATGCTACGCGTAGCACGGTAGCACTGTCCTATATATATATATAGAGAGAGAGAGAGAGAGATGGGCTATTGTACTTCGCGAAGTAAAACCCCCATTTACTTCACGTCATATTTTGTCATTTTGAAAATCCAAACAACCGATCCGAACCGTTCTAAATATTGAAATGTGCTTGGAGACTAAATTTTACATTTTTTGGAATTTTTTTACTATTTATTAAGCCACTTTGAAAATCGCTGATCCACTGTGAACAGTAAAAAACAGTAAAATTTTCTGGACCACCGGATCAGCGATTTTCAAAGTGGCTTAATAAATAGTAAACAAATTCCAAAAAATGTAAAATTTAGTCTCCAAGCACATTTCAATATTTAGAACATGTTGAACGGTTCGGATTGATTGTTTGGATTTTCAAAATGACAAAATATGGCCCGAAGTAAACGGGGGTTTTACTTCGCGAAGTACAATAGCCCATCTCTCTCTCTCTCTCTCTATATATATATATATAGGACAGTGCTACGGTGCTACGCGTATATAAGGCCCCTCCGTACTACGGCTCACTTTTTGAGTTTTCAAAATCCTAACGGTCGATCCGAACCGTTTAACATGATCTCCATATTAATATGTACTTGCAAACCAAATTTTACATTTTTTAGAATTTTTTTACTATTTATTAAGCCACTTTGAAAAAACACTAATTTGTACACAACAGTAAACTTTTCTGGACCATTAGATCAGCGATTTTCAAAGTGGCTTAATAAATAGTAAAAAAATTCTAAAAAATGTAAAATTTGGTTTGCAAGTACATATTAATATGGAGATCGTGTTGAACGGTTCAGATCGACTGTTAGGATTTTGAAAACTCAAAAAGTGAGCCGTAGCACGGAGGGGCCCTTATATACGCGTAGCATATTAGCCAGATTATATATATATATATATATAGAGAGAGAGAGAGAGTGGCTAATATCAAAACGTTTGCACTAAGGTCCTCGTGCAACCAAGTCGTTTTTGGATTTTCAAAGTCCAAACAGTCGATCCAAACCGTTAGAAGTTCAATCTATATTAAAATCTGCTTGGAGACCAAATTTTACATTTTTTGGAATTTTTTTACTATTTATTAAGCCACTTTGAAAATTGTTGATCCGGGTGAACAGTAAAATAGTGCAACCAAATTCTGGACCATGTGATCAGCAATTTTCAAAGTGGCTTAATAAATAGTAAAAAAATTCCAAATAATGTAAAATTTGGTCTCCAAGCAGATTTTAATATAGAGATCACATCTAACGGTTTAGATCGACCGTTTGGACTTTGAAAATCCAAAAACGACTTGGTTGCACGAGGACCTTGGTGCAAACATTTTGATATTAGCCACTATATATATATAGGAATTGGCTTGCATGCTACATGTAGTTAATGTTCATTTATGCTACGGTATTTTCCAACGTCTGATATAGGCGCTTATTCAAATTTTCGTGCACGATATAGGTGCTTATTCAAATTAAACGGAGACAGAAAATTAAAAAAGCTTTCTCTCTGTTAAAGTTCAATTGAAGCGAACGCTTCGCCCTTGCTAGGGTTTTTCTTGCCCCCACCTCCCCATCCTCTCTCCTCCGCAATTGATCGACCCTTCCCTGTTACAAATTTCCCTCCGTTCAATTAGCACTATCACCGCTCCTGTCACCCCATCCTCTCCGTGCTGAAACCTGTGCCCTCTCTCTGCTACCAAAGGAAAGACACATGAGGGAGAGACAGCGTTTAGAGTCGTGCCGTTGAACAAATGCCGTTGCTATTGGTAAGGCCCTCTCCTCTGTGCTATTCCTCCTCTTTCTCTACCAATTTCGTCGATTTTTTGTAAATATTGTATGTTTTTATTTGTCAGAATTTTAAGAGCTGATAACTCTAGTTAGTTCATGTGTATCAGGTACTTCTCTCTTTCTCTTTCTGATTACAAGATTTTTTTTATTCTAGATGTATTCATGAAGTAATTAATTAATATTCTTTTGCTAATATAATGGTTTTTGCAACTAAGTACTGAAATTTCTTTGGACGGAATCTCAAGTTATTATTGTGCATTGCCGTGTGTGCATTTGTGTGTTTTATCTCTTCACTTATGCACTAAATGTAGAAATATATGTTCCTTCTTCTCATAATGATGTAAATTAAAGTTTAGTGTACCAACCAGCTCTCGCATCAAAGCTAGTTTGCACTGAATGAGTACTCGGAGGCAATTGAAGCACTAGCAACCATAGAAGGAAAAATCAGAATCGGAATCGGGATCGGCCCCGTCCGATCCCGATCAGGATCGGAAAAATCGGTCGGAATCGGCCGAATCGGATCGGAAAATCGGACTTTTTTGCCAGAAGCTAGTTTTATACTAAAAAAATTGAAAAAATTGATAAAAAGAATTTAGAAAAATTATTACAATCAAATAATCCACTAATACAAAGCATTAACAACTAAAAACATACTCTTTCAATCAAATTTGCTACAAATTTGTGAATTAGAATTAATATATATATAAATTAGTTGTGATATTTAACAATAAAATTTGAATGTTGTAGTGGTAACTATCCAAGACCCATAGTTAAAGGTCACGGGATCGAATCCCACTTGATCCAAAAAATTTTATGTTTCTTTATTAATATGCGTTTCGGCCGAAATTTGACTGGAACGGGCCGAAATTTGACTGGAATGGGCCGAAATATGGCCGAAACGGCCGAAATTGGCCGAAATCTGCACTACCCGCGTAAATCGGCCTGGAATCGGATCGGCACCGTCCGATCCCGCTCCGGAACGGCCGATTTTGCCTTCTATGCTAGCAACAAACCTACCTTCAATACCGTCAAAATCCCTTCTTTTATTTTATTAAGTAGTAGCAATCTATTTAAATGGGGTGGTTCTTCACTAAACTGGTACCACCGTACCAGTCAGGTAAAATCAACCAGAATTAACCTTCACTAAACTAGTAGCAATCTAATTAAATGTGGTGCTTCTTCACTGTATTATGCTTGTATTTTGAAGTGCTTATTTTATTTTTCTATATTGATACCTTTCTGTAGTACTATAAACACCTAACCTATTTTATAAATGAGAGTATGCATTTCAGTTGTTATTTATTTTACTGAAACTGAATTAATTTAGCAGGGGCATGGGTTTTGATCTAAATGAGAATGTTATCCAACTGGATTTGAATTTATAGGCTTTGTCGGATTTAATTGTATAACTTGTGTTTGATTGAGGCATAATTTTTGTTATAATGGAAGTATACTCATAATCCCTTGCTTCAACTTTAGCATCAAGTTTTTAATTTTTCTTTTCGTTCTCACTCTCTGCACTTGATGTTCATTTACAGGAGCAGAGAAGATATACTCATCTAATTCTGTATGATGTTCATTTAATTTTTGAGAAAGAGGAGCAGGGAAGATAATGTAATGAAGATCTCTTGAATAATAATAATTAATTTTGAGTTTGTAAATTTTGAAGTTGTAATTAAATAGCATGTATTGTAGTGGATGTAGTTAATGGATTTTGATGTAGCATGTAATTCGGCTTTGTAATTTGTTGCTGGTACATTGTTGGTACAGTTTATAATTTTGAATGTGTGCTTGTAAAATAATTTTGAGTTAATGGTTGTTCTTCAGAATTTATGTGTCTTTGTAAGAAATTGAACAATTTATATTTAAGAATTAAGCAGATACACAAGCCAACAAGCAATGGCATCATTACCGCACAAGGTTTTCAGAGGCACTGTTTTATTATCTTATTTTTCTGACAAGCCAACTTTAAAATCAAATTCAGAGAGATTTACTACAATATATTTTTTGTTCTTTTTATGAAAAAGTAGAGGAAATCCTAATACATGCCAAATAACATAAATTTTTGAGTTTTATAACTATGTTTAACAGGTGATTGAATGCAGGGCCAGTCTTGTTTTCATTACTGGTCTATTGGAATGTTTTGGGTACCAGTGAAGTGCTTAATGCACTTGGCTTATGTTGATCACTGATACAGTGTCTTGGTTGCATCTTAGAAATTGTTTAAGAGATGGTAAACTAGGTGACACTGCTTGGTTAGCCTTTTAGTACATTTCCTACTGCAACTCTTTTTGTGCAGTGTTCTACATTGTGTTAAAAGATAGATGTCAATACACCCCTGAAAAGATAGATATACAGCCCTCAAAAGAGCAATCTAAGTAGTATAACAAAAGAAGAGAGCTCTATCAAAATTCACAAGTAATTTCTATCTATCAAAATGCACAAGTAATTCCTAAGTTTGTCCTTCATTCATTCATTGAGTTCCTTCACACCACAGCTCCAACCAAAAATCAAAGAAAAATGTTTAAAATATCATCATCTTCATCTCGTTTTCTCTTTCCATTAGCCAGATCTTGTTTGCGCTACAAACACAAAAGTTACATTCATGTATTCATGTAATAAAAGTTAAAAAAAAAAATTATAATAATTGCTTCTTATTCGCAAACAACCCACTAAATAACCTCTAAATATAAGGTCAAATATAAGAAATATTGTGTCTCACCTCTAAATAACCTCTAAATAAAGGTCAAAAGGTTCTTCGTAATTAATGGCTTTGTTTATACTTGTAAAATCAGTGTTTCAGCAAATGACCAGAAACTTCTGTTAATTAGCTAGTATGTCAGAAATTTATATGATGTCAGAAACATATGTGGTATTGAGAAACAAATTACAGAAAAAAAAAATGCCTGTCCATCTCTGATCCCATGTCTGAGGCCATCACCTTTAGTTCTCCAAGAATGTTACTGAGATCATCAACCGCCATCTTGCTTCATCTTCTCAACTTATTCACAAAATAAAATAAAAAAACCTTGTATCAAGCTATATAATGCATCACCAGACCTTTTAAGCGCTGACGTGTTTTTTATTTTAAACTATTAGTATTAGGTTTCAGTCAGAGCCTAAACTCAAGACTGAACAAATTTTCACAAGTCTTTATATAATTTTCAAAAGGAAAGCCCTCGAGACCAAGTACATGGTTTTAATTTTCAATCAGACCAAGTATGCGATTACGTGTGCGAAACCCAATAAATTCTGAAATGTGCGCAATAGATTCAATATCTAGGCTCAGATACATTTTTTTATTCTAAAATTTTTTCAAGCATAGAGACAGCAAGAGAGGGAGAGAGAGAGAGAGACTTACATGTAACTTTTAATTCCTTGTAAGGCGGAGGAGAGACGGTCACCGGAGTGAGTTGAGCCTGACACGATAGCGAGTGAGAGACACAACACCAGCGGAGAGAGGGCAACGCGCGAGAGGAGAACAACACTAGCGGAGAGAGCCGCTCGCGAGAAGAGGAAAAGAGGGCGCAATAGAAAATTAAAGCTGATCAAACGTTGGAAAATACCGTAGCATAAATGAACATTAGCTACATGTGACATGCTAGCCAATTCCTATATATATATATATGTAATTGCCCTTTGTGCGTCTTCAAGTGTTTGGGCGACATTCATATACTTGCGTATGCAAAGACATATTCAGAATTTCGATCAGAAGTAAGCACAAAATGCTAACCAGAATACAAATTGATTGATTTTTTAGTATAGAATCTCATAAGCTATAGAGTTCAAAATGCTATCAAGAGAACAAAATTCTAACAAGATTATAAAAAAAAACAAAAACAAAAACAGAGAACAACAAATCATGACCATTGTTCATTTCTTCTCCTGCAATCAAACAAAATAAAAAAACAACAAATCATTTTATAGATAAAGTCCTACTTTCCGTCAATACTTGTATGATTATCCAAGGATTGCAATGTTGACTGGTACTGCAATGATTGGCCAATATATACAAAGCCTTGCTGACAACATTGTTCCATATATATGTAACTGAGCAAGTGGCGGAGCCACGTGTAGCCAGAGGGGGGCACTTGTCCCTCTGGAAAAAATATTTTTGAAAGTATACTGCTAAAATTATAGTTCAAATGACAAAATTGGTAAACATATGCTTGATTTGAAAAGTAATTATGAACTTATGCTTCATAGTATAAAATATTTTGTCAAATATTTCTCTAAATCTATATACAAATATACTTAATTTATAAATTGTTGAAGTTAGCACCATCTAGAAGGCCCAAGCCCAATTCGGCAAAATCAAGATTAATCTAGAAATATGTATAATAGAGAGTAATCTAGAAAATACCAAACCAACTAGAATTAATTTGTAGAATCTAGAGTATTCCATTAGCTAGTATAAATAGGGACCCTTAGTCTTCATTTTGTATCAAGCAAATCAAGCATTTCCTCTTCTAGCTTAGAGTGAGTAGTGAGTATGAGATAGTTGTGTAGAAGATATATATTGTAGTACTCCTCTCTTAGTGTTAGAAATAAATTTAATATTCAACATAAATATTATACAAATTATGCCCCATCCTAAATTTTTTTGCCCTACCCTGTCCCATGCCCTGCCTTCTGCCTTCTGCCCCTGAACTGAGCTGTATATTTGATCCTCAGTTTTAATGATAATTTGCCTCAGTTAACATTTATTTGGCAATTAAGCCTTTATCAATTATACAAATGTTAGCTGATCACTAGAATGTCAAGGAATTAGATTAAAAGATGTAAGAACAGTGTGATGCATGCCATGTCTTGCTTAAGCTTGCTGTTAAAACTAATTGCTGGCCAAAGTTAAATTAATTAATTGGGTCAATATTCATACTATGAAATGTACTTGGTTAATTAGTAGTCTTTCTCGCTTTAATATAGCTTTAACAATTGAATTTTAGTTGCAAGTAGGTTGGTAGTTGCTATTATGCTTACTTTCAGAGTTTTGTCTCAATATAATGAGTGTTTGTTTCTTACTTTCAGATGCCTGGTACAATATTATGACAATGAGACTGCTCAACAGGCCAAGTATCATGGTACAATTATGGCAATGCCTGGCACAATTCAGTGTAATATGATTTCATTTGAAAGTAATTACTTTACTTCTTTTATTCAGGGAATAAAGCTTGCTGTTTGTTCTGCGGCAACTAAAAGTTCAGTTATACTCTGCCTTGAAAACCTTATAGGACTTGTAAGTTGTAAACATATTTTAGTTTCTTATGGTTAAATATATGGTCATTTTTTAATACACTTTTTTTTTTCCTTGTGCAAATTACAGCATTGCTTCAAAGGATCTAAATTTTATTCTTGCCGGTAATTGCTTATCATTTTGCCCGATATTTTTATTAATACCCAAAAAAAAACAAATTATCAAATCTGCCCCCACCCCAAACTTATTTTTAAATCTACCCCAACCGCCCGTCCAGTGGGCGGTCCACTTTCCCCACCTGACCGCCCAGCGGCTGGGCGGTCCGCTATAAAACCCCTATAAGAGAGGTTTTTCTCTCTCCTGAGCAGCACAGTATTCATTCCCCCAATTTCCAGAACCGAAAGAGAAAAATTTTTGAGGCAATTTTGAGTGATTTTGAGGCTAGTAGAGGTATGGACAGTAATAAACGAGGTAAGAAAGTAAGTAACCGAGATCGTGGCGTAGCGAGAGGAGTGTCTATTAGTGATCGAGGTAAAAACGAGGGAAAAAAGTACAAGTGTCAAGTATGTCATGATTTTCTTAATTGTGAGACATGTAAGATGGATGAATGGAGTAGACGACATGGTCGGTATGAAATTTCAGACGATGACTTTGTAGAAAACCCCTACGGCTTTGGTTTGAAAAAGAAGAAAGTTGATCCAGAGCCTCCAGCATCGGACGACGAGTTTGTTCCTTGTACTGGTAAGGCTACCACTTCGTCTGCTGTGACTGATCCAGATTAGGCAAACTCTGATGATGACTTTGTTCCATGCACTTTCAAGGCTCATTGTAAGAAGTAGTTTTTTTAGGAATTTATGTTGTAGAATTTTTAGGAATTTATGTCGTAGACTTTATTTCATTAGTTTTGTGTTTGTTTATATTTTATGTTGTTAGTTTTTGTATATGTAATTAAGTAATAAAAATAACAAAAATGAAGCATATAAAAAAGTCGAGGCAAATAAAAAATTGCATAGTTCACAAACTACCAATTAGAATAGTTCACAATATACATCTAAAATAGTTCATAACATAATTTAACAAAACTTGGTAATCAGCGACGACGGTCGAACAAACTCAAAATATGACGTCTGGGTCTGGGTGCAGCTGGTTGTGCAACACTACCGGATGTCTCTCCATGGCTACTACCGGTTCCTGGGCTTTCATGAGTGCGGTGGCTACTACCGGTAGCCTCAGCAACAACTCTAGCATTTTCTCTTTCGTTGGCTTCGTTAATGGCATCTGCATTGCATTCCAGTTGAAATAAAATCAAAATAAAATATAAGTAAATAAATAAAATCAACCGTACCTGCTCGCTGCCTGTCAGTTGTTGAACGGCGGGCCTGATGTCCCATTCGCCTACCTTCCATCTCGTCCATGGTCATTACTTGACGCTTGTGGGGTCTTCTTCCTTTTCTGATCTACCCGCTTGCGGGACAGACTCTATCACCAATATAGGGCGGCCACTGATACTGGTTGGGATAAGGATGGAAAGATGCACCCCAAGTACTCGCAAGGTAATCGGTACGGTACATGTCTGCGACATAATCATCCTCAGAGAAGTTTCTCTCTCGGCACACCGCCATAACATGAGAACAAGGTAGGTGGGCCAACTGGATTCCTTGGCAAGTGCATGTTACAGTATTGTCAGGTGCAAAAATAACAACATACTTGAACGTACATCCTTTTCACAAACTCCATAGTCCCATCCGGTCTACGGCCGGTTGGAGCAAACTCATTTGGACAGTGCACTTCGAATTCCAATTGGTTATCCCCGTACGGGACAACTCTCATAGCTGCACCTTTCTCCCTATGTTTCCTTAGTTTCCCCTCCACCCTTGTTGAAAATGTTTGATTCCTGGACAGTAATTCAGAAAATATAAGTCAACAAATAAAAATATACATACCTTGGCAAAATTTCTGAATAAAAATATACATACCTTGACAGTAATTCGAGGGCTTTAACACGCCGTGCAACAAACCATGCATTTAACTTGTAGAAGGTGTCCTCCACAATTGAGGTGTCCTCCACAATTGCTACCACGGGCAACTGCCGGCTTTGCTTGAAAACAGCATTCAAGGACTCAGACCCATTTGTGGTCATAATTCCCCATCGGAAACCTCCATCACGGGCTTGCAATATCTTCTCATATGCGGGTGGCTCAGCAAGATCGGCGGGATTATTTTTTCCCACCTTGAGTAAGTACAAATTTGCCTTTGGACAGTACTGCAAAAAAAAATTTCAGATGAGAAAATTTAAGTAAATAATTTAGAAAATATAAGTCAACAAATAAAAATATACATACCTTGGCAAAATCTTTGAACATCTCTTCCACCCTTCTCGGCTTCTTCCTCTTGCAACCAATTCTGAATGTATCTGCAACCCATTTTTCAGATCCGCAGTTCTTGTGTAGGTTGTCTGTAACATGTTGCATACACAGCCTGTGCACACAATCGCCGTTTGCTGTTGACCACCCGAAATCTGGGCGATCAAAAACATATTTGATTCCTTTGTGCTGGTCTGATATGACACAAAAGAACCGGTCGCCAACCACTTGTCTTCTTACGAACCTCATGAAAAATCCTCAGTTTTCCCCATCCTCCTTCTCAACAATTACAAAGGCCAAAGACAACAACTGGTTTTCAGCATCATATGCACATGCGATCAGCAGTCTCCCGTCGTAACGACCAGACAGGAAGCATGCATCTACACTGATGACCGGTCTAATGTATGGCACAGCTTGAATACATGGACCGAACGCCCATGCTATGGACTTGAATTGCAACGCGTTGTCGACAGTCCGTATGCCTATATTCCAACATTCAAAGACAGTGCCGGGATTTGTACTTGCTATGGCCTGCAGTAATGGTGCAAGCAAGTTGTATGAACCATGCCAGCTACCGAACATTCGGCAAATCGCAAGTTCACGCCCTCTCCACAACCTGTTGTATTTTGGGACGACATGCTTGTAAACCCGTCTGACAGCTCTACCGACCTCCTTAAGGCTCATCGATGGGTCCTCCTTAATGTCATTATCAATTACATCGGCAATAAGTGAAGCCGTAAGCTGTGCATGGTCTTTCCTTGATGACGCAGACTTGCATGTGTGAGGTGGCTCACACTTCTTAATAATCCATGTCTCGCTCTTACCCACAGGGGTTGCATAGAGACGGAAGTGGCAATGCGTTTCGTCGACACAAACAATTACTAACCTTCTTCGGTCCCTTTTTTGAGTTCTGCACTCCCAGTTGCCGTGAACATGGACCTCATTTATTTTCTTCATAAGTTCATCTATGTTGGTGTAAACCTGCGCGGAGCAAGCTCTTGACTGTACCTGACACGCGGCCCAAAAAATGAGATGTCTGCCTCTTCAAAAGCAATGGTATCGTTGAATATGGGGCACGGATGCCTATCTGTCAGACCTTTAATCGGAAATCTGTCTTCCTTAGGTAAATAATCTCCATCACCTTCTGACATGTGATCCGAATCCCAATTCCCGTCCCATTCGTCACCCGTTTACAAATCTCTTTCTGGTATGACATCGATCTCAGCATCAAGGTCAAGGTCTCTTCGGGTAGCAACGGGTGACACTAGAGGTATTGATGGTGGTACAGATGGAAATCTGGGTTGGATTGGGGTTTCAGGAGGAGGTGGTGGTGGTGGTAGATCGGTGGTAAAATCAGGTACATAATTCTCATAAATGGGTGATACGGGCGGTTCATAACTCGAGTGGCGGGGGTTGTCATAACTAGAGTGGCGGGGGTTGTCATACCTCGAGTGCTCATGACCCGAGTTGTCATAACCCGAGTGCTCATAACTCGAGCTGTCATAACTCGAGTGATTATAACCTCTATTTTCCCTAGATGTTCCAACCCCGGGTTCACGCTGAACTCTCCTGGAATATAAGTCCATTACCATTACCCCCTGTGACTCAAAAGTGTTGTAAACACTCCTCCATAACGACTCATCTGTTATTGGATACCTGGTATAGTAAGGTCTACCACCACTTACTGTGTTAATCCGGGTAGCTAAATCTATATCACACCGGTTGGGGTTCACACTGATCTTTTCATACACTATTTCCTTCAGTTCAACAAATGAGGTATTTTCATTTACCTCGAAGCCGTAGGCTGCTTCCTAAGTGTACTGTGCTCCCTCCGCACCCCGGGTAAACTTCCCGCTCACATACAGTGCAACCAACATCTGGAATTACTGTTCAAAATCGCCTCTCTTTCTCTCATTCGGTTCTGGAAATTGGGGGAATGAATACTGTGCTGCTCAGGAGAGAGAAAAACCCCTTTTATAGGGGTTTTATAGCGGACCGCCCAGCTACTGGGCTGTCAGGTGGGGAAAGTGGACCGCCCAGTGGACGGGCGGTTAGGGTAGATTTAAAAATAAGTTTGGGGTGGGGGTAGATTTGATAATTTTTTTTTTTTTTGGGTATTAATAAAAATATCGGTCATTTTGCCTACCTGCTGACACAAAACTCATAACAAGACCAAGTCAATGTTGTGTCTGGTGATTGGCGCTAATTTTTGTAAATTTTTGTTAACGGGTAGTGGTGGTTATATTTTCGGTATATTTAGAAGTTCATTTTAGCACTGCTATTGTAATGCTTTTTGGTATTTTGGTAATGTACGATAATTACACTTTGTTGATTAATGCTTATTACATGTTATTTCTATATTTCAATGTGTTTATGTAAATATAGTTCAATGAAAATGTAACATATTATTGGATTGGTACCGGGTTGGTACCAGATCAGTACAGGAAGGGAGGATTGTAGAATTGGAGCATGCAAAAAGTATCAATGATATCCTTACAAATAATTAGGTGGGACTCACATTCATTAGCCTTGCAAATAGTTAGGTGGGGTCCACGTTCGCTAGCCTTGCAAATAGGGGTGGCAATGAGCTGGCTCGGTCCGAGTTAGGCCCTAGCTCAGTTTGTTAATTCTGGACCGAGCTACAGCAGACGAGCTGGACCTAGGGCATCCGAGCTAAAACCTCAGCTTGAAATCGTGACAAGCCAGTCCGAGCTAGCTCGTGAGCTGACGAGCTGGCTCGCTGGGTCTGGCTAGATATTGTTTTAAGAAGAAAATAAATTTTACAAATGTTTTGGATCGAGCTGGACCGAGCTAAACAGTATAAAATGCACACAAATTCATATAAATTCACAAATTGATGCCTAGCCGAGCTAGCTCGCGAGCTGTCAAGCAAGCTAAACTCCAACTTGAACTCGTTAATTCTGGACCGAGCTAGTAACAAGCTGGCTCGTTAACAACTCGGTCGAGTAACGAGCGAGTCAGGTGCGAGTCACGATCAAGCCATGAGCCACGAGCTTTTTTGCCACCCCTACTTGCAAATAACCAGATGGGGCCCATGTTCGTTAACCTTGCACATACTCAGATGGGGCCCACGCTTGATATCCTTGCAAATACTCCTGTTGGGTGCCAACTCTAAAAGTATTTGCAAGCGTACTTTTTGCAAGGGCGACTCATGCAAAAGCTTAGGGAAAAGTATTAGCAAGGGTAAGCCATTGCAAAAAGTCTGAAACTGAGTATTTGGGTCTTACTACAACGGTAGTATTTGCAATGGTAGCGCTTGCAAATGGTTTTTTTCGGGCTTGTTACAAGGGTAAGTCGTTGCAAAAAGTCAATTCTTGCCGTTGCTAATACTAGAAATTCTAGTAGTGATAGGTCCCACGACTAGTTCATGTTATTGTTACTTCTTTTTTAGGTCCTATAACGGCCCAAGGGTATTGTTACTTTTTTTTATAGTGAAATTCACATATAAGTCATACACAACTCATTTAAACTCATGACATGATTAAAGAAATGTTCATTTAAACTCTTAAGTGTGTGTAGCAATTGTTGTTAATTTATTCTAGCTTGATATATTTATATGGTTTTATATTCTTTTTTCGGACTTTTAATTATACTTGAATTATCAATATGCATTTTAAAATAATTTTAATTAAGCATGTCTATTGGTTTTGAGATACTTAAAAAATAAAAGGAAACTAATAAAGGTTTTTTTCTTTTAAAACACAATAAATCGCAAGGCTCCATTAATTTCGTTTAATTTCGGTGAGAATCCGTTCTGTATTTTAATTGACTTGGGATATGTCTATTTTTGTTTGTCCTCTTTCTGTGTTGGTTCTAATATTAAACTTAATTTGATAGACGAAGTATGCTTTAGGCTTTAGCATGTGTATTCTATTAAACTAGAATACGTACATATATGCGGATTTTACAGGTTTCAATATATATATATTAACTAGAACCAAATCCATATAAAAACGGATCCGGACTGCCCAGTTGAGTAGTTATATTTCACGATGTTCTCATCGATCTATAAATAGGCTCTAGAGCGCTTTGTTTTTGTTATTTCCTTTTCCTTCACGCGGTTGTGTGTTGCTTTTTGCTCGGTGATGTCAGTCTTGGGCCATGTACAAGCACACATAATAGGTTGACGTTTATGTGGTTTGGGCCGACAAATGAATTCTATTTGATTCAATAAAATTTCATATTGCGGGCCAACTTCAAAATACCCCACTAATCATTTTGAGTGCTTTTACTTCACTCAAATAAAATACCTCAAGGATTTTGTGTAATTTTCACATTTGTACGCTTATATATATATATATATATATATATATATATATATATATATATATAGTGTTTGGCTACTCTACTTACATAAGCATATGAGGGTATATGCTTATAACTTATTTTTTCGTTTTCAAAATCCAAAAAGTCGATTTGAACCGTTAGATGTGATCTCTATATTGAAATATGCTTGGAGACCAAATTTCACATTTTTCTGAATTTTTTTACTATTTATTAAGCCACTTTGAAAATCGCTGATCCAACGGTGGCTTAACAAAACAGTAAAAGCCACCGTTGGATCAACGATTTTCAAAGTGGCTTAATAAATAGTAAAAAAATTCAGAAAAATATAAAATTTGGTCTCCAAGCACATTTCAATATAGAGATCACATCTAACGGTTCAAATCGACTTTTTGGATTTTGAAAACGAAAAAAATGAGTTATAAGCATATACCCTCATATGCTTATGTAAGTAGAGTAGTCAACCTCTATATATATATATATATATATATATATATATGAGGAGGGTTCAAATGCCTCCATTTTTTGTGCCTCCACCATGCCTCCATTTTTAAAAACTTTAATAACTCAAACTTTAAAACTTAAAAGTCAAAATAAAACCGTTGGATATGATCTACATCATTTTATCTATGTGCTCGTAGTTTAAGATACAGGTAAGAGTTCATAGGCAAAAGATTCCGATCTATATTAAATTTGCTCTTGGGCCAGCCACCGTTCCCCGGAAATTCAAGAATCACTTTCTTGGCCTTTAGCCCAATTCTTAGCCCATTTTTACCGCGATGACTCTCTCGGCTGCTCTCACGGACATGGAGTCCTCTATGCAGCGATTCTTGGAGTGTGCTAAGACCCTATGTATTACCACTCGCCCCACCTTGCCTACTTCTTTTCCGCCTCTTCGAGCCATTGTGTCTCCGTCTGGTGCGATCCAGCTCACTGGCGGTGCTCTCGATCCTTCTTATCAACTCGCCTCCAGTCCACCTATTACAGCTCCTCTCCCTACTCTCTCTGATAGTAGGCCACCCCCCCTCACTGCCGCTCCTTCATCCAAGTCTCCTCCATCTGCCGCTCTTCCTGCTATCTCTGCTGCTGGAGCCCAATTGTCAGGTGACGCTTTTGCTACATGGCGACCTTTCGGTTTCGCTAACTCCACTAGATCTTATGCGGCGGTCGCTTCCACGCCTCCGCTTTCCACACTTGCGAATACTTCGAACTTGGCTACAACTGATCCTGCAAACCCCACTACATCTAGGGTTCCCGAAGGTTCGTCTCGCCTCCAAACAAAACTTTCCTCTCTTCGCTCTCTTTCACAGAAAGGTTCTCTCGTTTGTTTCCGGTGCGGCGATCTGGGTCACTTGGCTCAGGATTGTCGTAACGCGGTAGTCTGCTTCTCGTGCAACCGTCTTGGCCATCGATCCCACACTTGCAAAGCCATTACCATGTTACCAGCTTCATCTCGTCCCCCTCTTACAGAGGAGATGAAAGTTGCTGGCAGTTCTTTCCCTGTGATGCGATTCCATAGTACAAAATCGATTAGAGATTTTGATGCTATCTTGCGCCGTGATGTGGTCATTAAAGACTCTTACCAGAGAGGTGCTGATTTCATTCGATCTCGTTTACAAGAACGATTTCCAGTACCTCACTTCCAATGGAAAGTGGTCCCTCTTACCGAAGATTGCTATGTGCTTACTCCGCCTGACCCTTCTTGGTGACAAATCGCTTTAGAAGAGGGTCGGGTCTTGCTAGGTGATATTGTCTTTCCTTTAGAACCATTTGATCCGATTAAGTACGACGGAGGTTGGGAGCCTCTGACTTTTTGGATCAAGATATTCGGACTTCCCTCAGTCCTGTCTCGTGCTTCCGATGTAGAGAAGTTGATCAGTGATATGGGAGGTTCGGTCTTGCAAATGGATCCTCTTTCTCGTGATAGAGAGCTCATGAAGTATGTCAGACTGAAAATTGGTATTGCAGCTCGATCGGATATCCCACCTTGCCGAAAACTGTTATTTCATGGGCCTGATGGTAAATCTCGGTATTATTGGCTTCAGTTTGTAGTTGAGGGGGAGATCAAAGCTGCAGTGCCACAAAGATCTTTTTGGCAAAAACGCCACTTCTCTCATGAAGCTCCTCCCCCTCAACCAGGTATCTCTAAGCCACCTTTGCTTACTCCTTCTCCTCTGGTTATCTCTTCTATCCCTTCTCCTCAGTCTCAGCCGACAACTGCCTTACCTGTCACATCTAGCTCCCCTCAACAGAAAAAGGACTCTTTGTCTAATAGCTTCACCCCATTGTGTGATCTGTCTGACACAGTGCATTCCAGCTATGTGTTAGATCAGGATCCCTGGTCTGAATCAGTTCCTTCCCCACCTCCCCCCCCCCCCTCCTAAGGATACTGCTAATCCTTGGGAAGAGGCTATCCAAAATGATCAGGAAAAGAAAAGAAAAGGGAGAGGTAATGAAAGAGCCCCTTCTGCTGAGGAACCTAGAAACAGCTTAAGGGTGAAATTGAATCAGTTGGCTGGGGCAAAGGAAGGCAGTTCAAGTGGAACTCAGCCCACTGCTAACCCAATTAAGGCTGCCAAAGCAACCACAGGTACTCAATTTTTAATAGAACAATTTCCTTACTCTTCTTTGTCTGATTTAGATTTAGTAAAATTGTATGATATTAGTGGTTTTAAATTAGGAGATAATTTAGAAGATAGTATCCAGATAGTACAATCTTTGAGAGCTTTATCTAAGCCTCACTTTGAGTCAGTTATTTCTGATTGTGATCATACTGGTAAAGTTCTTACACCTGAGATTTTGCATGCTTGCAATGATTCTGCTATATCTATTGATTCTTCTAGCACTAAGGGGTCACATGTAGCTCATGGTTAAGTTCCTTAACTGGAATGCTAGGGGATTAGGTTTAGCTGTTAAAAGAAGATACTTAACTGATTTACTTAAGGATAATAACATAGATTTGGTATGCATACAGGAAACTAAAAAAGAGTCTTTCCAAGTTAGGTCACTAAGAGCTTTAAGTATGAATGTTAATCAATGGATTGTTAAACCATCAACTGGAGCATCTGGGGGCTTACTCTTAGGATATAATGACAGTGTGTTTTCTTTGCTTAACTCTTATGTTAGGAATTATTCTATTAGTGTACATTTTCAAAATAAATTAGATAATTTTGAGTGGTGCTTTACCACAGTCTATGGTCCTTTAACTACTTCTTCTAGAAAAGATTTTCTTTTAGAATTAAAGGACATTGGTAACTTAGGAATTGATGCTTGGCTTATTATGGGAGATTTTAACATGATTAGAAGAAGGTCTGATAGATCAGGCCCTTCCTTTAATCATGTCATTAGTAGTCGTTTTAATTCATTCATTCGAGATTCAGCATTAATTGAATTATCTTTATCAGATAGAAAATTTACTTGGGCCAGATCACTCAATTCCCAATCTCAAGCCTTATTAGATAGATGTTTTTGTACTAATTCTTGGAATGCACATTTTAATTTAGCTAAGCTTTCATCTCTTCCCAGAGCTTATTCTGACCATAACCCCCTGATTTTAGATACTCTTGCTGTGGTCTTACCTAAGTCTAAAACAATCAAATTTGATAAATCCTGGTTAGCTATTGAAGGTTTTTATGAATTGGTAGCTTCTTGGTGGTCAGAGATTTCTTTAACATCTAATTTAGGGCTTAGTTGGAAACTCAAAATGCAATTGTTAAGGAAAAAATTGAGAGGGTGGAGCTCTAATATTAGAGGTGACAACAAGAGAATCAAGTCTGAGTTACTGACCAAAATTGGATATTTTGAACAACATTTAGATGATAATTGTCTTACTGGCAGTGATTTAGATGATTGGAAATCCTGTCAAACTGAATTACATAGATTATATTTAGAGGAAGAATCATATTGGCAGCAAAGATCTAAACTTAAGTGGTTTTTAGAAGGTGATCTCAACACCAAGTTTTTTCATGCAGTAGCCTCTGCTAGAAAAAAGAAAAATTCAATAGGTAGTTTAGAAATTGAGGGCTCCTTAGTCACTGATCAATCAATAATTCACAAGCACATTACTGACTTTTACAAAGGCCTCATGGGTTCCTCTACTCCTAGACTTCTTTCCTTACAACCTGATCTTTGGAGAGACACTGATAACTTAAATTCAGTTCAAAGGGATTTCCTAGAAACACCTTTCACACTTGAGGAAATTAAACAAGTAGTTTTTGCATGTAACCCATCCAAAGCACCTGGGCCTGATGGAATGTCCTTTCAATTTTACCAATCTTTCTGGGAAATTATTAAGGATGATATACTCCAATTGTTTCATGCTTTCTATAATCACACTTTAGATGTTTCCAAATTTAATCTAGCTTCCATTTGCTTAATTCCTAAAAAGGAAGATGCTATTACAGTTAAGAATTTTAGACCTATTAGTCTTATTAATTGTAGTTACAAACTTATCACTAAGTTACTTGCTGATAGATTAGCTAAAGTTATGGATTCTCTGATTGATTCATCTCAAACTGCCTATATAAAAGGCAGACTAATTTTAGATAATGTGGTTTGTGCACATGAAATTCTTCATCAAATGAAGGTCAAAAAACATAAAGGAGTGTTATTTAAATTAGACTTTGAAAAAGCATTTGATCATGTCAATTGGGACTTTTTATTAGAAATATTACAAGCTAGAGGCTTTGGACAGAAATTTATTACTTGGATTAAATTAACACTACAAGGGAGTAGAACTTGTGTCAATCTTAATGGCAACTTAGGTCCTTATTTTTCTTGCAAAAGAGGAGTGAGACAAGGAGATCCCTTGTCTCCTTTCCTGTTTATTTTAGTCACTGATGCTTTAAACAAAATACTAACTAGAGCTCATAATGGTAGTTTTGTAGATGGCTTAGGTAATTTCCCTAATTTAGGTAATATTCTGAACCTACATTTTGCAGATGACACTTTACTTTTTCTCAAAGCTGATCCTATGATCTTAACTAATATCAAATGGCTCCTTGTAGCCTTTGAGAATGCCTCAGGTTTAAAGATCAATTATGACAAAAGTGAAATGTTTCCACTCAACTTACCTACTGCAGTTAGTACTGACTTAGCTTCCATTCTAGGCTGTAAAATAGCTACATTACCTCTTACTTACTTAGGTGTTCCTATTAACAATAAGACTTTAACAGAAGTTGATTGGCAACTACTGATAGATAAAATTGAAAAAAGACTTCAAAGTTGGAAAGGTTCTTTATTATCTTTAGGAGGCAGAGTAACACTGTTGAATTCTGTTCTCTCAGCAATACCTTTGTATTGGCTGTCTATTTACAGAATGCCTGCCAAGATTAGACATAAAATTGATAAAATTAGAAGAAAATTTTTATGGCATGGTGGGAACTCAACTAGGAAAAAATACTCTTTAGTTGCTTGGGATGTAGTATGTAAAAGCAAGGATCAGGGTGGCTTAGGTATCTTAGACCTTAAATTAATGAATAAAGCTCTTTTAGCTAAGTGGTGGATCAGATTTTTGGACAATTCTGTTCAAGGTAGATGGAAAGATATTATACTTAGCAAATATGGTCATAAAACAAATAATTCTGTATGTTCTCCTTTTTGGAAATCAATACTTAAAGACCATCCTCTTATTAATTTAGGACTTAATAAGGAAGTAGGCAATGGTAAGACTACTTCCTTCTGGTTGGACAGATGGTGCACAGAACATACTTTACAATCCCAATACCCTAATCTATTCTCTATTGTTACTAATAGATTTATTTCAGTTGCTGAAGTATTTGTTCCTCCTTCTCTCCAAATGTCTTTTAAAAGACAATTAACTGGTATCTATCTAGCAGAATGGCTAGCTTTACTGCATAGATTTCAACATTTTACATTGTCAGATCAGTTAGAAGATAAACTGATCTGGAGATGGTCTACTGATGATCATTTCTCTGTTCACTCTTTTTATAAATGGTTGGAATATGGGGGCATACCTAATTTGGAATATACCTCTATCTGGCAAGCCCATATACCCCTCAAAATTAAAATTTTCCTGTGGTTAGTGAAAAAAGACAAGATTCTTACTAAATGTAATTTGGCAACTAAGGGGTGGCCTGGTGATACTTCTTGTGTCTTTTGTGACCAAGAGGAAACTATAGATCACCTCTTTGTTAACTGCTCTTATGTTAGATTAATCTGGAATTGGATAGCTTCTTATAATACTTTTTATTTTGACTGTGAGTCCTTAGCTGATCTTTGGCTGCTTGATGCAGTCATTCCTTTAAAAGATAGGTTATTAGTAGAACTTCTGAGGGCTGCTATTCTTTGGTCTATTTGGTTAGAAAGAAATAGAGTCTGTTTTAATACTACTCACCCTCTTTCTATTAAGGCTATAGGTACTAAGATAATTTCTTTAGCAACATTCTGGTGTAAATCTCACTCTGAAAATTCATTACTTAAGTTGAATCTTATGCTCCCCTTTGATGTTAAGGACCTCCCAGACTTACTTCTGGAGGAGGCCTCCAGCAGCCCAGATACAGCACAGGTAGTAGATCTGTTGCTGTCTATCAACAGGGAGGATCCAGAGGAAGTCTCTACTCAGGTTTTTGGAGCTGGCAACCTCCAAAATCAAATGTCTGGCACAGAATCGAGTGATGGGGAAGAAATCAACTGGGAGGAAATAGCTTAATACTGTGCAGGATTTTTGTTTTGTTTTGCTTTTGCTTATCTGATTCTGTTAGATCTGTTTTTGGCTATGTTTGTACTTTAAACTTTGGTCCTTTTGGTTAGTAGCTGCTCTAGTTAGCTAATTCTAGTTTTGTATAATATAGTTGTATGTGACTATTATATCTGGCTTGGCACCTATTTTGGGTACCAATACAGGTTCATATGGTTTCAATATGAAATCGGTGGATATCTCCACTATTCTTCAAAAAAAAATCTATGTGCTCGTAAAAAATTATCACATGTTGATTTTGTTTTTATGTGAATCAATAAGTTGAAAAATCAACGTCTAGAAATTATCCACATTAGTACATTTTTTACAAACTCTTGATGACAACCAAAACAAAATTGAAATGTCATAATTTTTTACACGTGCATAGATAAAATGATATAGATCATATCCAACGGTTTTGTTTTGACTTTTAAGTTTTAAATTTTGAATTATTAAAGTTTTTAAAAATGGAGGCATTGTGGAGGCATGAAAAATGGAGGCATTTGAACCCTCCTCTATATATATATATATATAGAGTATGGCTAATGTGCTTCCTCTAGAACTTCGGCCTCGTGCTTTCGGGGGCATATCTTAGTGTTTGATGTTCAAACAACAAATTCAAACCGTTAGATGTTCAATCTATATTAAAATGTACTTGGAGACCAAATTTTACATTTTTTGGAATTTTTTTACTATTTATTAAGCCACTTTGAAAATTCTAGATTCGGGTGAACAGTAAAAATAGCCTGGACCATATGATCTGGAATTTTCAAAGTGGCTTAATAAATAGTTGTCTAGAAGATATATATTGTAGTACTCCTCTCTTAGTGTTAGAAATAAATTTAATATTCAACATTTTATTTGTAAGTGTATATAGTTTTGTTGATATCTATTTGTAATAAAAAAAAAAACTACTATTGTGAAACAATTTAATATAGGTTAACCCTTATGGAAAAGGAGTGAGGGTGGAAATAGATGGTTGGCTGTTGAATGAAAGGCCTCCACCGCCAAATCAAAGGAGAGGAAGAGCAGGTGATGGAAGAGGAGGCCAACAGAGAGGAATGATGAGAGGGGGGCCATCAAACTATGATGGAGGAAGACGTAGAGGCAATGATCGCAACAGGGATCATAGAGACGAAATGGCCTTCTCCAGTTCGAGTTCCAACAGGACAAGATTGGCGCAGACATGGGTGCAGGAATGGTTGCATAACTTGAAATGGGCCTTGATAGCAGCAGGGATTCTGAAGGAGACACAACAGGAAGAACAACAAAGAGAAAGGTCAGAACAGTTGCAGATCATAGAGTATGTCCCTCCAATGACTACTCCTGTGATGATAGTCCCAAGCAAAATTGTAATGACCTTGGGCAGAGCAAACGTATTAGACGATTCTGGTATGAGTCTATTTAATTTTAGTTTTCTTGGACCGGCTATTCAGTTACCTCATCAGACTGTTTTCAATGGTCTGAAATTTTTATCTGGAGCATTGTTTGTAAAAATGTGTCAAATGGTGCATGGGAGGGAGATTCAAATTTGCAATAACAATGGACTGGGAAAGGGATACAAAGAAAGCCCAAATTTGCTTTTGAATGAGCTCAATTCAGTAGATGAAAATGAGGCCCATGTTGTTGAGGATTTTCAAGGCCCACCACCGAGTTTTGAATTTCCCTTGTACAAGAATGACAATAGTGAAAAGACTACTGAAGGGTCACCGCCGGGCTTTGAGCTTCCAATTTATCGCCTGGGCCCAGCTGTTAAGGAGGCTAAGAAGAAGACAAAATGTGCAAATGCAAGCCTTAAAGTCAGAAGAAGCCCACGGCTGGAGAAGAAATACAAAGAGGGAGGTATAAAGCTAGGTGCTGGCAAGAGCAACAGGGGCAGGAAGCCGGCTAAGGTGAAAATGGTCAAGATGGATTATCAGGAGTCTTTTAATCCATTGAACATGACTCAGGCAGGGATGGTGATCAAGTTGGCAGGAGTTGAAGTCAAGGGGAAGATTGAGGAAGAGGTTGCTAAGGTGGTAATGGTCTGATTAGTTGTTTTTGTTGTGCTTGTGTCTTAAGAATGTTATCAATTTTTAATGAATTTAAGTTTAGTTTTTATTTTAAGGTGAATTTCTACCAGATTAGCTAGAGCAGTTGGTAAGGCTTTTTGTAAGTGGCAGTTGGGGTCTTTTATGAAAGCAAGTAGTTGGGGGTCAGAACCAATTTCTAAGTGGTTCTTGTATCAGTTTGTTTTTTATGATGGAAAGCTTGTTTTTAATGAATCAAGTCTCTAAATTTAAATTATTAACCTGGAATGTCAGGGGGTTGAATGAGAAAAGGAAAAGATTGGCTGTCAGGCAAACAGTTTTATTAGAAAGGCCTGATTTTGTTAGTTTTCAAGAGACAAAGATAGAACAGATCACAGAGATGATTGTAAGGCAGAGTTGTGGGAAAAGATTAAAAGAATTTGAGTTTTGGAGGCAAGAGGTACTAAAGGAGGTATTTTGATTGCCTGGAATGGGAACAAATTTCAGAAAATTGATGTTTATAAGGGGGTATACACAATATCAGTGCTCTTGAAAAATAATGGGGACCATTTACAATTGACCTCGGTATATGGACCAAATACAACATTGAGAAGAAGAGAATTTTTTCAAGAACTACACATTATTTAATATCGTACGCTCAGTGTATATAGTGTATAAGTGAAAACAGGTCGGATACATATCGGATAGTGATAAAATCATATCCATATTTGTTTTTATTTTTCAGATACAAATTGATCGGATCAGATATTTATTAAAATGATAAATAATATAATTTTTTTTATAATATATATTAAATTATATGATATATACCTACCATTCAGATACATATAATTAAAATTTAAAATTATAGATAATATCTGTATCTAATTTTTAATAATGTGTGATCAACATAATGTAATTACCGCCATTTTATTTGCTTTTGATAGAAAATGTCTTCCAAGTGCGGTGCACCTGGTCCCGGTGCATCTCTCTCTCTCTCCTCTTTCTCCTTTCTCTCTCTTTCTCTCTTTCGTTAGCAATAGCAATACATCATCCCGGTGCATCTCTCTCTCTCCTCTTTCTCCTTTCTCTCTCTTTCTCTCTTTCGTTAGCAATAGCAATACTCGAATACGACATTCTAATTGAAGGTCTTTAATACATTACAGAAGTGTCACATGATGGAAAGAGAAATGGGTAGTTGTAACCACAATACAACACTCTCATTGAAAGTCATTATTGCAGTCTAGTACTGTCGCGAAATGGAAAGACAAGAGGGTGGTTGCAACCCTAATACAACAGTCTAATCTATGGTCTTTGCAGTACTCTAGTATTATTGTTAGATGGCAAGGGAAGAGGGTAGTTGCAACCCTACTACAACACTCTAATTGAATGTCATTAAAGCACTCTCTTGTTGTGTCGTTTGATGGCAAGAGAAGAGGGTAGTTGCAACCATACTGCAACACTCTAATTGAAGGTATTGGCAACACTCTCTAATTGTGTCGTTTGATAGCAAGAGAAGAAGGTAGTAAAAACACTACTATAACACTCTAACTGAATGCCTTTCTAGCAATCTCTAGTTGTGTCCTTAGATGGCAGGCGAAGACGGTAGTTGCAACCCCAATACAACATTCTAATTGAAGGTTTTTAAAGCACTATAGAAGTGTCACATGATGGAAAGAGAAAAGGGTAGTTGTAACCACAATACAACACTCTCATTGAAAGTCATTGTTGTAGTCTAGTACTGTCACCAAATGGAAAGAGAAGACGGTGGTTGCGACCTAATGCATCACTCTAATCTATGGTCTTTTCAGTACTCTAGTATTGTCGTTAGATGGCAAGGAAAGAGGGTAGTTGCAAGCCTACTACAACACTCTAATTGAATGTCTTTGAAGCACTCTATGGTTGTGTCGTTTGATGGCAAAAGAAGAGGGTAGTTGCAACTCTACTACAACACACTAATTGAAGGTATTTGTAGAACTCTCCAGTTGTGTAGTTTGATGGCAAGAGAAGAAGGTAGTTAGAACCCTACAATAACACTCTAATTGAAGGTTTTTGTACCAATCTCTAGTTGTGTCATTAACTGGCAAGAAAATAGGGTAGTTGCAACCCCAGTACAGCATTCTAATTGAAGGTCTTTAAAACATTATAGAAGTTACACATGATGGCAGGAGAAGGGGGAAGTTGTAACCTGGATACAACACTCTCATTGAAAGTCTTTGCAGCAGTGTAGTAGTGTCGCCAAATAGATAGAGAAGAGGGTAGTTGCAACCCCAATGCAGCACTCTAATCTAATGTCTTTGCAGCACACTAGTATTGTTGTTAGATGGCAAGATAAAAGTTTAGTTGCAACCCAACTACAACACTCTAATTGAAGGTCCCTAAAGAACTATCTTGTTGTGTTGTTAGATGGCAAGAGAAGAGGGTAGTTGCAACCCTACAACGACACTCTAATTGAGGGTACTTGCAGCACCCTCCAATTGTGTCGTTTGATGGCAAGGGAAGAGGGTCGTTTAAAACCTACTATAACACTCAAATTAAAGGTCTTTGTAGCACTCTCTGGTTTTGTCGTTTGATGGCAGGAGAAGAGGGTAGTTAGAATCCTACTATAACACTCTAATTGAAGGTCTTTGTAGCAATCTCTAGTTGTGTCATTAGATGGCAAGAGAAGAGGGTAGTTGCAACTCGAATACAACATTCTAATTGAAGGTCTTTAAAGCACTATAGAAGTGTCACATGATGGAAAGAGAAATGGGTAGTTGTAACCACAATACAACACTCTCATTGAAAGTCATTATTGCAGTCTAGTACTATCGCGAAATGGAAAGACAAGAGGGTGGTTGCAACCCAAATGCAACAGTCTAATCTATGGTCTTTGCAGTACTCTAGTATTGTTGTTAGATGGCAAGGGAAGAGGGTAGTTGCAACCCTACTACAACACTCTAATTGAATGTCGTTAAAGCACTCTCTTGTTGTGTCGTTTGATGGCAAGAGAAGAGGGTAGTTGCAACCATACTGCAACACTCTAATTGAAGGTATTTGCAGCACTCTCAAATTGTGTCGTTTGATAGCAGGAGAAGAAGGTAGTTAAAAACCTACTATAACACTCTAATTGAAGGTCTTTGTAGCAATATCTAGTTGTGTCCTTAGATGGCAAGAGAAGAGGGTAGTAGCAACTCCAATACAACATTCTAATTGAAGGTCTTTAAAGCACTATAGAAGTGTCACATGATGGAAAGAGAAATGGGTAGTTGTAACCACAATACAACACTCTCATTGAAAGTCATTATTGCAGTCTAGTACGGTCGCGAAATGGAAAGACGAGGGTGGTTGCAACACTAATACAACAGTCTAATCTATGGTTTTTGCAGTACTCTAGTATTGTTGTTAGATGGCAAGGGAAGAGGGTAGTTACAACCCTACTACAACACTCTAATTGAATGTCATTAAAGCACTCTTTTGTTGTGTCGTTTGATGGCAAGAGAATAGGGTAGTTGCAACCATACTGCAACACTCTAGTTGAAGGTATTTGCAGCACTATCTAATTGTGTCGTTTGATAGCAAGAGAAGAAGGTAGTTAAAACTCTACTATAACACTCTAATTGAATGTCTTTCTAGCAATCTCTAGTTGTGTCCTTAGATGGCAGCAGAAGAGGGTAGTTGCAACCCCTATACAACATTCTAATTGAAGCTTAAGCACTATAGAAGTGTCACAGGATGGAAAGAGAAAAGGGTAGTTGTAACCACAATACAACACTCTTATTGAAAGTCATTGTTGCAGTCTAGTACTGTTGATCAGAGTCAAAATAACGATGATTTACGTAGGGTTTTGGCTTAGGTTTTGCATATTTTCTCACACTTATGTTTAATTTATTAGAGAAAAAGGCTACTGTCACCCTTCTTTATGTTTTATTGCAGAAAACAGGTTTTGGGACTATTTTACATCAAATGGAGCTAGAATCGGGTCAATCGGATCAGCGACGCTCATCGACTAAGTCTCTGTTACGGTCCGTATTGCCTGATACGGACCAGGCCTAGCACAGACCAGAAGATAGCGCTGGAAGCATTAAACCCTAACCGTCAAGGTCCTAATACGGACCGTATCACCTGATACGGCCCGTATCCGAAGGCATCTCTTGGGGAATAACTGCCGACAGCTGTTTCCAGATCAGTTTCTTAGCCCCTACTCAACCTCCACACGCCCCCTACTCCTATATAAGGCCCCTGGGCAGAAGAATAACTTATCTTTGTAATTAGGGTTAGATTTGATTAAAGTGAGAAGAGAGGAGTGCTTGTAACAATGTCGTTCCGCAGCTAATTAGGGCTAGGCAGTAAACCTTGTTACTCTTGATGTTTTGATATATATATTTCTGTTAATTATGATTTCTTGTTGTTGAAACAAAATGCTTTTGTGATTTATTATCTCTTCATCTAACTTCAATGATCTAGTTTGAGTCCGTTAGG